>VUQH01045769.1:0-16129 GCA_015106775.1 Etroplus canarensis | reverse complement strand
ATGTATGCAGTGTTTTCTAATAATATTGCCTAAGGGAAGCATATATGATATAAAGAGTACTGGTCCCAGCACAGAACCCTGTAGGACTCCATGACTACCTTTTGTGTATGAGGAAGACTCCTTGTTTACATATGCTACAATTTTAAAACCTTGAGTGTGGCATTTATGTAAGTGAGACCATGAAGATGGGGAGTTATCAGCTGAAGCTAGTGCTGGTTAGCAAAATGCTTATGATACTGAATAGGAAGCTTATTTTGGCTTATGAAAACATTCTTAAAGCAAAAATGAGCAACCAAACAGCTAACTCCTTTAAATATTTTTCTGTCCAACTAAATGCTGAACAAAACTAAAAGGGTACCACTTAAGAAGACATATAAATTAGGCCTTAATATAATCTAAACAGATTATTTTTATAAGTAATTCCTTCCTCATACAGCCAAGGAAATAAAAAAAATGGTTTTGGATTAGGTTTTAGATATGTTTATTTCTGCTTTAAAACTAGGCAGTTTAACATGAGGGAGTTGTGGGTTCAACTTAACTTTGGAGCAGGTCTCAAATGGCCATGTGATGAACTGCAACTTTTGGGACTTCTTGACTCACTGACTACTTCACTAGTGTTGTGTTGGGCCCCCATTGCCTTCAGAATTGCCTCCATTCTTTGTGGCATGAATTCAACAAGGTGTTGGAAACATTCCTCAGAGATTTTGATCAATACTGACATGATAGCATCACACAGCTGCTGAAGATTTCTCAGCTGCACATCCATGATGTGAATCTCCCATTCTGCCACATCTCAAAGGTGCTCTACTGGATTGAGATCTGGAGACTGTGGAGGCCAATTTGAGTGCAGTGAACTCAATATTATGCTCAAGAAACCAGTTTGGGAACATTTGAGCTTTGTGATGTGGGCATTATCACATTGGAAGAAGCCATCAGAATATGGGTACTCTGTGGTCATAAAGAGATGGACGTGGTTAGCACCAACACTCGGGTAGACTGTGGCATTTAAATGGTGCTCAGTTGGTACTATGGGACCCAAAACATGCCAGGGAAATTTTTTGCACACATTATACTACCACCAGCAGCTTGAACTGTTCATACAATGCAGGATGATTCCAAAGGTTCATGTTGTTTACACAGAATTCTGACCCTACCATCCAAACGTTGTTGCAGAAACTGAGACTCATCTTTCCAAGCAATGTTTTTTAATCTTTTATTGTCCAGTTATGGTAAACACCCATGATTAGTAGCCTTAGTTTCCCATTCTTAGCTGACAGAAGTGACACAGGCTGTGGTCTTCTGCTGCTGTGGCCTATCTGCTTCACGGTTTGATGTGTTGTGCATTCAGAGATGTTGTCTGTATACCTTGGTGGTAACAGGTAGTTATTTATTAATGCTGCCTTCCTATCAGCTCAAAGCAGTCTGGCCATTCCCTTCTGACCTCTGGCATCAACAAGGCATTTTCACCCACAGAACAGTCACTCAAAGGCTGTTTCCTCTTTTTCGAATCATTCTCTGTAAACCCTAAAGTTGGTTGTGTTGCAAAATCCCAGCAGAATATCAGTTTCTGAAATACCAGCCCATCTAGCACCAACAACCATGGCACATTCAAAGTCACTTAAATCACCTTTGTTACCCATTCTGATGCTTGATTTCAACTTCATCAGGTTGTTTTGACCATGTTTACATGCATAAATGCATTGAGCTGCTGCCATGTGATTGGCTGATTAGAATTTTGCATTAAAAAGCAGTTGAAACAGGTGTAACTAATGAAGGCGCCAGTGAATGTCTGTCGGCATAGTTTTCTTTTTTGTGATTTTCTCTTTTCCTCCTTTTTAACAAAAAGTAACAGTGCAAAATTTGAAAAAAATGCTAATTTTCACATTTACTTGTATTTTCTTGCTTCCACTTCAAAAATCAGCAAAATTAGCCAATGGGTGAAAAGACTGCAGTGAAATATTTCTCAGCTAACAATCCAGATATTTTCTTCAGGATTTGGCAAAGCCCAAACTACAGATATTGGAGTTGCATTCATTATGTGGTTACAGAACTGTAAATGAATGCTAATGTTGCTCCATGTCTACTGGCTTTGTTGACTGTTATAGTTATCAGTATATTCATGGTGTGGCTGCTGCTTGTTGCTACCCCCCAAGAGGCCAAACAAAAAGTTGGTGTCACTTGCAGCTTTAATTGTAAAAAAAATATTTTACCAAAGCATCTGGCAGCACAGTGCCATATTGTGTTTTAAAATGACTAAATCACAAGTAAAACATTCAACTCAAGAATCAAAGTGGTATTCATGATTACACCATCAAACTGAAACATGCTGTTTTACACATTCCTAAAATTAAACATGGTATCTCTACTTGAATCTGAATCTGAACTGATCTGAACAAAGTTTGACAACACTTTCCAATGACCAACAGGTGAGTTAGCTGTGATAAATGTAGGTCAGAATTAACTTAGTCCTTAATTCTTATTATTCAAAATTATTCAGGTTTACACGGATGAATCTAAATTATAAGATAAGATTTTATTTTTGCTCAGCTCCGTAAAATTCTCAGAATCTGACTGAATGAAATGAATTGACAGAATATATGAAGATTTTATTTGGAGTCGTCGTGATTACCATGATTAGTGGCTCGATTAACATTCCAAAACCAGCTCCTGCCTCTGTTACACAAGGGAAGATGCATAATTCAAAACCATCTTGAGCACAGAGCAACAGACTGCAGACCTACAGTATGATGAATAACAAAGAGGAGTCTGCTGCTCTTCTCACTTTATCACTGACAGGAATCAGTGTAGGAGATGAACCTGTGGTCAGACAGCCTCAAATGGCCAAGAGCTGCCATCAGCTTGTTTGGTTTGCACTCACCCCGCTGCAGCGCTGAGATGTTGCCAGGTTGGGAGCTGCATCTGATGCAGCCTTTACTGAGCAGTTGTTACAATTAATACTGCTCAGCATTAAGGTCAAATCCTGCCCACGTTAATTAAAAGGATGCAATCTTAGTTTGTCTCATTAGAAAAGCAGGCCCGAAGGTTTTACACGAAAACACAAGTTCTTTCATTAAATGTGCAGAAACGTGATGTGACATGAGGATGCTGAGGCGGGGGTCAGACTGTCGCTGTAAGCCCATGCGTAAATTTAATTCGCAGACCCCGGATCAACCTTGGAGGTTTATATAGGAATCGGATTATGGTCACATAAAGTACATCCCCTCTCTCTTTTTCACCCCCAATCTCCCCTCCCACCCACACCGCCACCCTATCCCCACTCTTTGAATGAGGGGCGCTGGAGCCGTCTGCCCGTCACCGCTTGCCTCTTTGTTCGAACCGATTTTGCGTCTCTCCCTTGGCGTTGCTGCTGGCGAGGAGGGGGACGGAGGGAGCACCTTGCTGCTGTCTCTCTCGCTCTCTCTCTCTCTCTCTCTCTCTCTCTCTCTCTGTGAGTGCTTCTGTTCCGATCCGGCAGATATCAGTGTCTGACGGGATGACCGGCGCATAGGCTGCTGCTCAGTGAGGAGAGGGATGATGCTGAAGGAGTGAAAAGTAAGACCTGGAGCGCTTGTGCAGACACTCACCCTGGTTTCTTGTGCCTCTGCAAAGTGCTGTTTCACCCTTGTTTCGTCGTTTTCTCCGTCTCCGCACCCTCGGGGAGCTTTGGAGAGCACCTGATCTGAGGCGCAAAGGACTGCAGCACTGAGACGAATCTAGGTTTGGCAGATACGGTAAGAGCAAAGAGAAAATAATGTTTGAAACCAGTCATTTGGTCAGTGTGTCATGTCTCAAGTCACCGGGTGGCCGGAGGCGCCTGAGACCGCTCAGCTGCTGAAAGTGTTTGATTTCTTGCTTTAAAAAAACGCACTTTTACAGCAACTGGAACAAAAACGCGGGGTAGCCTATATTTAAAAAAAATCTCAAATTGTTCTCACATTACTCCAATTTTATGAAAATGCCATCCGTGAAAGCGATAAAGTATTTTTTCCTGAGGACCAATCGATGCCTTCCTGTTAGTGCGACCACATCGGCAGCTTCTGAGAGGCGCACAAATCGCACCCGTTTGGGATATCTTTAATTATTTACAGGTCAAAGCTTTTAATATTGGTCTATATTTACAACGCATGTAGGTTCATGCATAAATTATCAACTCAGCAAGTAACCTCGTTAGTGTGTCCTTTACATGATTTCATCTCCAGAGAGCTTGTCTTCATATCACAAGAACTTGTGTTTTGGTTCACATGAGTGCAAATCTTTTAAACCTTCATTTACAGATGACAGAATGAATAGAAATCAAAGGTCAGGACACCTTCTGTCGGGTGATGCAATTGTGGAAGCAGATCCCAGCTCTTGAACAGGTGTTTGTGAAATCTATTATGTAAATCAGAGGCTGTTGGTGAGAAAACAACATGTGTTGAATGACTGCCAAAATCAGATCTTGTGGTCCATCTCCAGAGCTGTCACCTGCTTCTGACATCAAAGATCCACTATAGAACCTGGGTTACTAAGGATCACGGGGTCTGCTTCTTAGTGTTTTATCTCTGTATTGACATACCCCTTTGGTCCTGAAAATAAAAGAAGGATGGAACAAAAAGTGTTGATAAAAAGACTGATTGCCTGGTGCCAAGTAGGTGAACAGATCTTAGAGGGTTTTATATTGATGAGTGCCTCCTCTGTAAACAAACACTGGCATGTACAAATCACAGTGAAAGAGGAGAACAGTTTGAGTCACCTTGACGAATGAGCTGTATTGTCTAAGAATATGAGAGCCCCTGCAGCCCAATAAAGCCCATTCTGTTTCCATTCACTGCCTCAGTCTGGAGGAGTCCAAGTCTTTTCTTCTTTTGCCTTGTTAGTGCGCCCACCACCAGCTGTGTGTCAGTGCCATAAAGCAGGACGAGGTTAACTAGGCAACTAGAGGAGCTCAGGAAAATGTTTGTGAGAGGCAACAGAGAGGAAGAGAAGTGGTGCTTACAGGGTGAGAAGAGAAAAGTGAGGAATGAGGCAAAGAGACTCAGTTGAAAGTTTACAGCATGCATTTTTCATTCTGTCCGGATGCGTGAGTGTGTGTTTGAGAGGGTGTGTGTGTGGACATCCACAAGCTCCGGCACGCATACAGTATGTGTGTATGTTTGTGTGTTCAAGTGTGTATGTAGATGAGTGCACTCATACGAGCAGAGGGATCAGAGAGCGGTGTTGTGTGGAAGAAAAGGGTCTGATTTTAAAATAGAGGACAAGTTCAGTTCAGCTGCCTCGCTGTCTGTCGCTGCACACTTTGCACTCATTCAGCCTCAGTATTGTTTATCGTGCATCTCTCTGTGAGGAGCCTGCAATGTGAGGAGCCACTTTGCATCAGTAGAAGATTAAAAAAGCTCATATGAAAGATGATAGAGGGGGATGAATCCTTGACTAAAATCTATTTCCAGTGTTTTTGTGAGCACTTTTCTGCTTTTTAAAAATTGAACATAAACTGAATTTCTTTAGTTTGGTTGGAGAAAATAAGTTATCTGCTGAAGTGTTTCAGTATTTTTAAGCATTTTATATTGAGTAAAAATGAATTATTGAAGCAATCATTAAGGTAGTTGTCTAGCTGATTGACAAACCTTACTGTTTTTCTATGTTATAGAACTGTAAATTCTACATCCTTGGGTTTGGATCCGTGATTGGGGGCTGAAGGAAACTGTTAAGGCTGTTTTTTGTTATTTTCTGATAAAAATAATTATTACTGAAGATTTAAATGAAAAAATCAGCCACGTGTGTAGTTTTTACTCCATTTGTCGGTGTATGAATTCATTTGAAGAGCCTTGCTGATGGCACATTTTCAGTAAAAGCTAAAGGTAATTCTCAGTCAAGGTTTCATTTGAGTCTTTATGGTTAGAAAGTGCCCACTTTAATATGTCACTTAGGTGATTATGGGTTCTATTCCCCCCTAATACAGTGTTAATAGCCAACAGAATGGGACTATATAAATGCAAATGAGTGCCAGCTTTTGCTTATAGCAGCCTAGGTATGAACCAAATAAGCTTCACCTCTGCAAGAGCCATGGGCTTGTTGCTGTATGATTATGCATCTATTAAAATGTGATGATTTTGTTTGGATCAAAATGTAAGGGGTAGTGTTTTACACTTCTTTTTGATTCTCTTTAAACTGAAATTTATAAGCAACAGACCCAACTGTAAAATAAATTGTGATCCAAAATGGGAGTTTTTATGGTCTCTTTTAACGTTGTGGTCCATTGGGAGCCAGAAGGGGAATAGGTTTTGGACTAACAATGA
Organism: Etroplus canarensis; assembly: GCA_015106775.1. Classification (NCBI taxonomy): domain Eukaryota; kingdom Metazoa; phylum Chordata; class Actinopteri; order Cichliformes; family Cichlidae; genus Etroplus; species Etroplus canarensis. The sequence goes on along the minus strand of VUQH01045769.1, from coordinate 9,854 downwards.
CTTTACAGTGGCTGCTGTAAAAATTGGCTATGTTTTCAGCACTGGACAGCTCCCAATTTTCAGAGTCCAAACATTTGTGAAATAGTGAAAGAGAAATGAATACTTTGTGTTTTGAGTTGCTGGATGGGGACTCAGTGTCGATCTCCGTATTTCTGTGGAATATTGAAAACCTCTAGCATGAGTGCTCAGTCGCCAAAACCCAAAGGGGATTGGACAAATCAGTCCATCAATCAAATTCAGTCTATAGCCTGGGAGGGACCAAAGCAACCCACCAGGCCAATCGTTACAAGCGTAGAAGGGACCACAGCTGAACAGCTCACCCACACAAAGAGAAGGCCCTCTCTTTGTCTTTGGCCAGGGGCTCTCCTCAAAGGTCTGGTGAAAGACAAATATTTGGTTTCACAGTTGGATGAGAAGAAGGTCTTGAGGGCAAAAACGTTAAAGATTAAAATGCTTAGTTGCTTTCCGCAAATCATTGGTTACCACAGTCGTGTTTTGATCTGTAATGTCACCCTGTCCATTCAGCAATTCTTTCCTGTTTTTTTTTTAATTGGTGATGTGATAATGAGCTGATAGCTCCAGATTCTCCAGGCTTTTGGCACTGGTGCTAAACACTTGAAGGACAAAACTCTTCACTCTTCTTTCCTTGCCTAGTTGATATTCCACAGACTCAGCACATCATTAAAGACAAGGAATCTTCTTGGATGAGGTCCCACCAGCATGTCTATGTTTGTGTCTATTATTCCATTTCATTTCACAGCTACTCACTTTTCTGAGCACCTCTGGCTGCAGATTAATGTGTAGCCTTACTGTGTACTGTTGCCTGTTTATGGTAGCTCTGATGATGTAAGCCATACAGAGAGTGTGTATGTGCAGAGACATTATATACTCAAGAAGATAGTTGTGGCTCATGCACCTGATCCTTTATTGACTTTGCCACCCAGAGCTAACCTCAGAATCTTCACCTTTGACCTGCGATGTCCTTCAGACACAGCTGTGTCAGTAGGCTAACAGCCCCTCGGTGCTTATATTTGACCTCTGACCCTTAAATCAATGCATAACTAAGCATTTTACTTGCAAAACAACCTAATAGTTTCAGATTCAGTGTTCAAATGTGTTTCTTTTTTATGATGAAACTAATTAAATTGCTTCAGTGGAGCTCACTGTTTTGGTTTAGTTTCAGTCTCAGTGTTCTCATTCAGCACCAAACAACAGAGAGACAGAGTTAACATTTAGCTGGTAAAGACAGAACTTTCCTTAACAGTTAGTGGCGAGGAAAACAGAGCTGAACAGAAAATGAATCAGAGACATGACTCCAAATGGACTACTGTATTTATATCAGGTTTTAAAGAAATTTTGATCACATTTAACATTAACCAATGAATGGGTTTACTGACATTACATTTTATTTTATCTACTTTTTCAAAACTGCACGAGAAATATTATATTGGAGCCCATTGCAGTCAGAGGAAGAAAAGATAACAATTGAAAAACTGCATGAAATGTTGTAAAAAGCAAAAGAAGTTATTAAGGAAAATCCAAATTATAATATTTCAAGTTGTAACTTTAAGCCATAATTAGGTGACAATACAGCAAAATCTAACCATGTAAATGTAAAATTACACAGTTTTTCTCACTATCTCAAGAATTTGATATTTTTTGAAAATGTGTAACCTAGTTTTTATTTTTCCTGGCAGAAATGACCTTCCTGAAGTCCTCTGGAGTCTAAGAACAAATACTTCGTCATTATATAAAAATCTTTACATAAAACACTGCTTTGACCTGCGATGTAAATTCTGATGTAAATTTAGTACATTCCTCTTAAGATAGCATCAATGGATTTTGGTTTAATTTAATATTTGTTTCAGAGCAGTAACAGAAGTTGCTCTCTGGTTGTCGCTGGTTTCTATTTCCTCTGAAAGCTACTTTACAAAGCTCCACTCTCATATACATATAAATAATGCGGCTCCCTCATATGTTAATCAAATGCATTTAAATTTTTTGTCCAAATCACAGCTGGCTGACATAAACCAAATCTCAAACGGTGCACCTTTTACTACACACACACAAACACACACACACACACACACACACACACACACACACACACACACACACCAGAAACTCACATATGGTGGTGACAGAAAGAGGCTGTGAATGAAGAGGTGGAGAGAGAAAATGAGCATATCTGAGATCATCTGCAGCAGGTCTGTGGAGTGCAGCTCCACAGCAGCTTAATAACACTACAGGAAGGTAGGAAACAGATGGATGGTATAAGAGCTGTCAATCTCTCTCAGGTATGCACAAATCACTGCTGACACATACATTAACCATTATGACAGTACATTTCCTCTTTGGTAGCTATGATGTATGTTTTCTTATTGAATAGTTCACCACAAAGAGGAAGGTTGTTACAACCTATAACCTATTTATAGTTAGTAAAAATCCAAGTCATGACCCAAGGTGCTACTCTTCTCTGTGTCTTTCTCACTGGACTTGTCCGTCAAGGATCCTTTAGATTTATCTAGATTGCCTTTTCCCACTTTACTGCACACACATCTAGTCAAATTTTACCTTGGCGTCTCCTAAGTGTGCTATCAAGCTGTTTTAAATAACCACTGTCCCAGTGCCCAGTGAGATCAATGGTGTCAGTGTGAGAGGATTGAGTGTGTAATCTTGAATCGGAGGGACCAGCAGCTTTCCGGAGTCCTCTCTCCAGCTGAAGCCCTGGCCAGAGCTGGGAGTCATTAGCTGCTTTGAGTGTGATTAGTGACCACATGGGCAAGCAGAAAGCAAAGGCTATCTGAGTGTTCATGTGCAGGTGGTAAATACTTAATTCCTTCTGTAGCGTCCTTTTTTGTTTTCAATTTCCTGTGCAATTAATGTTCATGCACTCTGGTTTAATGTCTCTTTTATGGCCCAGCATCACCAGTGGAACCTGAATTTAGCTTCTTCATTTACAAGTAATTCATAAAAGCTGCAATCATGCAAGCAAACAGAAGCTCAAATTTGATGAATAGATCTGTTCAGTGTGGACTGGCTGCAGTGTTTTCCCACAAACATTAAATTAAGAAGACTTACAGAGCTTCTGAGGCTTGTGGAGAGCTTTCATTGTAGCAGTGTGTTATTATCACAATACTCATAAAATGACCTTCCTTTTTCTTTCTCTTCACGTATCTTTTTCTCTCACGACTTTGTCTGTTACTCATCTGAAACTGTTATTCTGTTTCTTACGCTGCTGCTCTCTGGAGGTAATGGTTTTGTGAGATATGATTAAAGAAAAGGGAGAGAATAGGAATCGCCTTTCCCTGTCAGTTCCCAGTTGGAGACACATGACAGTTTGACTCTTAACTTTAAAACTGCTCCTGTTTCTGTCCTCAGGCCAATTTTTAAACTACATTACAATGCTAGACATTGATTCTGCTTCTACCTCTTGTTATCTTGCTGGTTTTCAAGAAAGATTTGGGAGCTCACGGTTCAAAAAAACAAGAGTAATATTAACAACTTGGATTTTTTATATAATCAGAAATTCATTTCTCCGCAGTGCAAAAGGAGCTCAAAAACTGAAGGTTTAGTCAAATGTCAAGCATAAAGGAAAATGAAAGATTTATTTTACTGTGAGCACACGCAAACACAGTCTAAGGAGTTTTAAAGTTTTAAAAACCAGAAGTTAAATTCCATTAATCAATTATGCAGTGTGTTATCGACAAGCTAGCCTATAACCTACTGTAGTATCAGAGCATTGCTTCTGTTTTTTTACAGCATTATAGTTTTTGTTTGGTGTTTGTTTGTTTTGTTTTTGTTTTGTTAGAAAGGTTTGTACTACTCCAGGCGTACAGTCATGTGAAAAGGAAAGTTTTCACATGGCTCTGTGCAATCAATCTTCACTCCTTGGAAGATTGTGGCATTGTGTTAAAACACACCTGAGTGCTTCAGACCAGCAGACTACCAAAACCTCTACTTTTCTTTAGGTGTTCACCATAGCCGATGATCAGTGATTCAAAATCATTATTTAGCTGCACCTGGCTGCTACTTCCCTTCTTAACACTTATGGAAGCAGTAACAGTTTACTTAAGTTTTCACAGGACAGCATAGATTCCTATGTAAATGTTATTGTTCACATTACTGCAAGATTCTTACCCATAATAGTATTATGATTTGTCAACTCTTCAGCTATTTTTATCCATGTAAAACATGTAAATCAGGGGTCAGCAACCCTTACTATCACACAAGCCATTTTTTATGCTATTTTTGCCCTCTAAAATTGGTAAGGAGCTTTGAATGGATTTGGGTGTTATAATGACTGTGACACAACTATTAGTCTATCAACATTACAAATAGGCATAAATTAAAGTCTTTTACAACATACACTGGTCTGCAGTGAGCTTTATGTGATTGTTTGGTACTTTAACAGTGCATTTTTATTATTTTAATACCATGTTTTTGCTGCATTTAATAGGTTATAGAAATAAGATAATGAAAACCATCAATGACAAATACAATTTAGTATCCTGTAAAGGCCTACTTTGAAATAGAGTAAAGCTATGTAGGCCACTTTGAGTCGCACCTGTATTTGTGCAAATGAATCAAGCACTCTGGTAAGCCAGCAGACTTAGCGGTGAAAGCAAACACATCCTAAAAAGAGAGGTGGGAAGCAACGAAGTACAAATACTTTTTCTGTACTTAGTTGAGTTTTCAGGTATCTGTATTTCACTTGAGTATTTTTTTTCCTGACAACTTTTTACGTTTACTTCCTACATTTTAACACAAATGTCTCTGCTTTCTACTACTTAAACTTTCCAAACAGTTTCATTTCTTTAGGTTTAAGGTATCTCAGTGGAGTTATTGATTATTTTCCATCACTGTGTGTCTTCCTATCAAACCAATTGAAAACTAAATGGAGGAAACAATATCATATAAAAGACAGTCCTAGTGGTGTATCCATCCTCAGTGTTTATGCTGATGTAAAAAATGTGATGATGAAAGAAGCAAAAATAAGGTATGCATCATTTAAAGCTCTATACTCAGTTTTGTGTTTAGGTGTGGAGGCAAAGTCGCTCATCTGTCTACAATGTAGGCAAAAGCAAATAGAGCTATTTTTTGTCTGCTTTGTTTTTCTTTCAGTTCCTATTCTCTTGTATTAATATTCTTTTTATATTCTATTAAGATGACATTAGATTCAGTCAGTGTTGTGCAAACATAACTGGTGGAAATGTCTTTAAAAAAGGTACATTTTACTTTTATACTTTGAGTACATTTCAGAGCCTGTAATTTTTCACTTTTACTTGAGTAAAGAAGCTGAATCAGTACTTCAGCTACTATAAGTCTTTTTTTTAAACACAAGAAAGTGTACTTCTATTTAAATACGGACTCTGTGTACTTTTTAATCAGAAGCAGAATCAGAACACTTTATTAATCCCAGAGGGATTAATGCCACCTCTGCTTAAAAATATCAACAATTAATAATTTTGATATTCATATTCATCTAGTTTTTTTGGTCAAAGTCATTACTCCTGCTATAGACAAAAATACTGTAAAACGCGAAGCTTGTCCATGTTTTACTATAACAAGAATCCAAACAGAATTACTTTATGATAAGTAAAACATTAAATTTCATCCTTGTGCAAAAACAACTAAGTCGCTGTAATGGGAGGCACCTTTTACAAGGCTCTGCTAAATGATGGCTTTTTAGTATAGTCTCTATATCACATGTGCATCAAATGCATATTTTGGAGTTTTACAGTTTAAAATGAGTGAGCTAGAAACATAAAAAGTCATTTGGAGACAGAATTCTAGCCAGTTCAGGTTTCTGTAAAACTGATAAAATTAAGATGTATGCACTTTTTATGAAATTCTGGAAACAGTTTCCTGAATTACCCAAAATTGCATCTAGAAACTAATGAATGAAAGTGCCAACCATTAAGATTATGGTCAGCAAACTCAAACTGATATTTAACATAAATATTAGCTGCCACTTTGTGTATGATTGTTTAAATGTTTTGTGCACCCAAAAGCAGACAGTAAGATTCAGTGACCTACCTTGTGCATTTGCAGGGCCTTGATGTAGAGCACATATGTTTGTGAATCCACATGAGATCCAACCTGGCCTGATTAAGTAAACTTGTACAGCATGTGACGTATGTAGCGTGATGGAGGCACTATAAACATGAAGCTGTCGTATTGTGCTTGCAAACATTTTTTCCTTTTCTGCAACGGCAGCTGACATGATGTTTTCCTGCTTTTTCAACAACCAATTTTCCCACCAACAGACCTGAAGGAGATTTGGGACGAGGGGCCCTTCTTGCCTGCAGCATGATCATCATGAGTGCAGTCAACAGACTGACAGCTTAGTGCTGAGCCACGATGTAGGTCTGCCAGCTTCGCCTGTTAACTCTCTTTGCATCTCTGTCACTCCCCTCGCCAGCTCTTACAATGAGCTGAGAATGCATCCTATTCAGACAACATCGTGAAAATGTGTCAGCTGGACATCTACATTGAAGTTCACTGAAGCATTTTAGAGTCTTCTGGCTCTTTTCTTCTCAAGACACAACTGTGCCTGTTAAAGTAAAGAGGGCCGATTTAGGGAGGCGTTCATAACAGCTGATGTCTCGTCCTTAACAAAAGGTGGTACTGGTTTGTATGCGGTTGCTGCAATTGGATGACTGGTTCACGGTGTGTTGTAAATCCCCTTTTGGTAAGGCATACAGTTCTGTTTATAGCATAGCACCCATAGACATGTCCATAGGCTGAGCTGTGTATTCTGTTGGTGTGGGTAGTGGATGCTGGGCCTCTGCCAGTCCCAGGCCCTCCGATACAGCACTCTCCAATGCTCTCCATTTTCAAGTCTGGGCAAACTCCTCAGTGTCATGACCCTCTCCAAGCCTTTAGAAATCTCTTGTCACCCTCCCAGCCAGCTCAACCAATGTTCAGGCCTTCAAAATGCAAAGAGTCCAACGGCTCGACCTCAATCTGTCACAGCCCATCACGAGGGCCTAACCCACCTTTAGAGATGGGATGCCTCGAAGTGTGTGGCACTGCAGGGTCTGTGGCTCTTTTTAATCGTCTAAAATGGAAATGGTTGTCCACTATTAAAAAATTCACAACAAATGGTTGTTTAATGACAGTATAGTTTGGCAGGTGTCACTGAGTCTGTGTGGAATGTTTTCTTTCTTAGACCCTCACGCTCCAGTTTTATACATTTGAAGGTTTTACTCAGCTTTCTCATGATCAGGGCAGAGAGCAACCATTATTCCTGTAATTTATTAAGGGCTGAACTGGTGTTATGTAATCTTCTTTCTAAGCATCGGGGATGCTGTTGGCACGAGTTGCTGTTGCCCTGGTAAATGCAAAAAGGGCCTTTTTTATTTCTTGGATAAATAATTTACTTTATCTGAGATCTAAATGCGTTGGACAAATTTCTTCTCCAAAAAATTTCAGATTCTTCAAAGAGTCTGTGAGGAAACCTGAGTTAGTAATGCCTCTGTAGTCAAGTAGGTATAAAGAGCCAATTTTGTCCAAAAGTGAATTAATAATTTAGAGTTACCTGTGTTGCTTCACTCCCCTTAAATTCAGCTTTATAATACAGAGCTGCTATGTTTTCTTCACACGGCTCTGTCTCAGGCATCTCTCCATTGAGCTGATCAGCTTCAGGCCTCAAGCCAAATCCTATGGCAAAGTCAGCACCTCTTTTCTGATGTGTGGCAGGATTTCTTGAATGTTGTGCAGTAGAACTGCACCACAATCACCTTTTTACTGCAGTTATAAATGTTCACCCAATCTAAGAGCAACTTTTGGAGTGAGACCATTCAGTTGGCATAGAATTCACTCCGGTTTTTACATTACTGGTCTGTCACATCAGACTTACAGTATTCAAAGTTATATTTTACACCACTGTTGCACCCCAGTATTTGTATAGGTTATTTTACACCGACAGCTGAGGCTCAGGTGGAAAGTGGGTCCCAGAAAAACATCTAAGTTGCAAAAGCATCTGTTGAATGAATGTACTGTAGCCAACAGTAATGTACTTGAATTTATATTATATTTTCTAAGTCTTACAGACGACTTAAAGCACTTCACATACAAGTCATATTTTTACCCATGCAGTATTTTGTTCTATTCACCTCAAGCACTTTATCTGCCTCACATCCTTGGCCAATTTAGAACTGCCACTTAACCTGACATGCATATTCTTGGACTGTGAGAGGAAGCTTGAGTAACCTGATGAAACCCATGCATGCACAGCTAGAACATGCCAGTTCCACACAGATAGGCCTAAGCCAGGGTTAAAACCAGTGTGTTTTTGCTATGAAGTGATGATGTGAACTACTGAACCACCATGCCGCCTCAAATCTCGCAGACTGGAAAGGTTGAGAGGTCTCCGTGTCTCAGTGAGTACCAACAGTTTACAGGCTCTCTCATACACAATAGTGTGTTTTATCTAATGGTCTTGTACAGGGTTCGGCAACCCTTAAATCTATATGGTACTGCAGAGCAGATTTAGACATTATAATGACGGTGACACAGACTATTAAGTATACATTAGTCTACCAACATAACAAATAAGTGTAAATAAAAATTTTGAACTACATATGATAAAGTGGGCTTTATATGACTACTTTAACTTTTATTTTTATTACATACAGAAGGTGCAACCTGAAAGAGGTAGGAGACTTAAAGGTGGTGTCAGGGGAGAATGTTGCTAGGCAGCATCGGATGGTGGTCTGTAGGTTGCCTTTGGAAGGTAAGAAGAAGAAGTGAGGAAAGGCAGAGCCAAGGATTAAATGATAAAAGTTAAAGAAGGAAAAATGTTTTAGACAGGAGTACTGGGAGTCTAGGCACACACCAAAGAGAGAAGTGGCAAAGGAAAAGGCTTATAGTGAGTTGTATGAGAGGCTGGCCACCAAGGAAGGAGAGAAGGACTTGTATTGACTGGTTAGACAGAGAAACAGCTAGAAAGGATGATTAAGGGTGATTAAGAATAGAAAGTGAAATGTACTAACAAGTAAAGAGAGTGTGTTGAGAGGATGGAAGGTGAGCTGATGAATGAGGAAACAGAGAGTGAGAGAGGAGGTCAGATGGAGGAAAGATAGTGAATTAGAACGTATTAGTAAGGAGGAAGTGAAGGCAGCTATGAAGAAGATGAAGAGTGGAAAGGCTGTTGGTCTGGATGACATACCTGTGGAGGTATGGAGGTGTCAAGGAGAGAGGACAGTGGACTTTTTAACCAGATTGTTTAACATGTTCTTGGTGAATGAGAGAATGTCTGAAAAATGGAGAAGAAGTGCACTGGTACCGATCTTCTAAAAATATGGGGGATTTGCAGAGCTGCAGTAACTACAGAGGAATCACACTGATGAGCCATACCATGAAGATATGGGAGAGGGTTGTTGAAGCTAGGTTAAGAAGAGAGGTGACCATCAGCGAGCAACAGTATGGCTCTATGCTGAGAAAGAGTACAACGGATGCGATGTTTGCTTTGAGAGTGTTGATGGAGAAGTATAGAGAAGGTCAGAAGGAGTTGCACTGTGTCTTTGTGGATCTTGAGAAAGCATATGATAGGGTGCCAAGAGAGGAACTGTGGAATTGTATGAGGAAGTGAGGTGTGGCAGAGAAGTATGTGAAGGTGGTGCAGGTCACGTATGAGGACAGTGAGACAGTGGTGAGGTGTGCAGTAGGAGTGACAGATGGGGTCAAGATGGGGGATCAGCTCCCCCTTCTTGTTTGCAATGATAATGGATAGATTGACAGATGAGGTCAGGCAGGAGTCTCCGTGGACTATGATGTTCGCAGACAACATTGTGATCTGTAGTGAGAGTAGGGAGGAGGTGGAAGAAAGCTTAGAGAGGTGGAGGTAT
>VUQH01045767.1:0-17726 GCA_015106775.1 Etroplus canarensis | reverse complement strand
GTCAGGGGTGCTTTGTGATGGAAGGATAGCAGCAAGAGCGAAAGGGAAGGTTTACAAGATGATAGTGAGACCTGCTATGATGTATGGTTTGGAGACGGTGGCACCGACAAAAAGACAGGAGGTGGAGCTGGAGGTGGCAGAACTGAAGATGTTGAGATTTTCCCTGGGAGTGACCAGGATGGACAGGATTAGGAATGAGTACATCAGAGGGACAGCTCATGTTGAGAAGCTTGGAGACAAAGTCAGAGAGGCAAGGCTGAGATGGTTTGGACATGTTCAGAGGAGGGATAGTGGATATATTGGACAAAGGATGTTGAAGATGGAGCTTCCAGGCAGGAGGAGAAGAGGAAGACCACAGAGAAGATTGATGGATGTAGTGAAGGAGGACATGCAGATGGTTGGTGTGAGGGAAGAGGATGCAAGGGATAGGATGAGATGGAGGCAGATGATCCGCTGTGGCAACCCCTAACGGGAACAGCCGAAAGAAGAAGAAGAAGAAGAAGATTTTTTCTACAGAGTGTTTTTGAAAGACATTTGTGACTCACCTTCAGTGAGTGCTCTGAGTTGCCTTCTTTGTGTCTGCACCTCATCAAACCTATTTGATGCTCCTTCAGCCATTGCTTTCAGTTGTTCCTTCAGAGTGTTTCCATGAGCTCTATCAATGGAATAGTGACCGCCTCCGTTTTCTGCTATCATTGCCTCTATTTTCTCAAACAGCAGTTTGACTTGAGTGCTATCCTGTCTGTTACTCATACTGAGGACATGTTGTCTCTGTCCACATTGTTTAAGTATCCACTGCATTTCTGACCACTCACTGATTATGAATTTTACATTTTCTTCATCTCTGGGATCTTGAACAGTGAACAGCACGATGGTGTGATTAAATACGTCCTTGTGGGAAAGTTGTAGGTGTTCTTTTAGAGATGATATGAAGATTTGAGGCAGGCATAAACTATCAGGAATGACCAGAAGAAAGGCGTAAGGCCCTGGGGGACACAGATGGACACTGTTCTGGATTTCTATCTGATCCAGTTTTGGGGTGTTTTCTAGTGGATAGTGCCACCACCAACCTGGAGTATCAACCACAGTGACCTGTCTGTCATGGTCCGGGTGAGTGGTTGTGCTTTTCCACTGAGCAGGAGTTCCACCTCTGGGCGGAGCCACTTAATTTTCTCCAGGCGTGGCACCTGTTCTCAACTCTGGGCTGCCGGCTTTTTAAGATCCGCGCTCTCAACAAGTGTTCGCCTGATCTTCTGCTAAATTTGCGTTAGTGTGAGGCCCCAAGTATTTTCCTTATGCCCTATGTCCATTGTGTACTTACCTGGTGCTGTCCTCTTTTCGGCTTTCAGGAATCCGTAGCGTCATCGCTCCTCTTTTCTGCAATTATTTCCAACCCCGGATACTGGGCTTTCTCGCAACGGCAGCCACGGTCACGCCCTGCCGGATCGCTCGCCTACCTGCCTGCCTCCCTGCCACAGCTCGGACTCACGGAAAAGTCTCTCGCCGGCTACTCGCCCCCTGGACGCCCGCTCAGACCACCAAGCAGCCTCCCCTCTCACACCAGCCTCCACCTGCGAACCAGTAAGATACCTCCAGTTGATTCGTCCGTCTTACCTGACCAATCGTTGTCCAAACTCACCCTACCTTCTCTGTGTTACAGTGCCTTTGACCCAAAGTCACCTGAAACCGCTATACCCACTCTCCAGTCCCAGATCCTCAGTTCACGCACACCCACCTTAGTCCACGTCTCACCATACGTAGTCTCCAACACGGTCACGTTCCAGTCCAAGTTCTTTTCTGTGTCTCTAGGCTCCCTGATCGCTTACTGCAGTTCTCCGCCACCACTAGTCTGTCAAAGTCTTCTGTAATAAAGACATTGTTGTCACTCAGTCCTCGCCTCCGTGTTGTATCTGCATTTGGGTCCAGCTTTCCTCCGCAGGGCCCTCCAGCCGTAACACTGTCTGCCGTGTACTCCCTGCTGCCCTGCCACACTCTGAGCAGTTCTTCTGCTGGTGTCAAAAACACTTTTACCCAGTATGATGTTGCCACTCAAAGTCTTATTACTGGGCTGCCCTGTTAATTCTCTGCCACCTATCAACACAATCCTCAACTCTAGGGAGTGCCGACTGTGCCCTGTAACAGAGATGCAGCATTGTTTACATAAGAGTGGTACTGCATATAACTAGACCAGTGACATTATGCATAAGCACAATATTAATTAGAAAAACTCATGGAAACAATGTCAGTACATCCTGCATGAGATGGTGGTGCTCTCAAAAAACAAATGTCACATAGTATTGACAAGATAATGTTTCCAACAGACAACTCAGCAAGATCTAGATCAGTAGAACACTTTATCCTGTAGAGGAATACAAAGCCGGACCTTTGTTGAATTAGGTCTGTCCCAGTGTGAATACTTATGAAAGTATTTATTTTACTTTATATATTTTAATTAATTGACATTAGTTTGTTAAACTCTGTTTTCACTCTGACATAAAATAACCTTTTTTTTTTTTGCAAATTCTCGTCAAAAAAAGAAAAAATATATAGACCACAATTTCATTTATTAAAGAGGGTGAAACAGCCAAGGGGGGTAAATTCTTTTTATAAGCATTGTAAACTTGTGTGTGTTTTGCTGTGTTAACTTTCAGATTAAACCATAGTCAGAGGTTAAGGCACAAGCACTGCATATTATACAGAGTGTGTTTATATAGTTCGCATAGTTAGCCCTGTGATAGACATAGTTACACACATTGTAGTGTCTAAGCACGCTAAGAGATACAAGACCCACACCCATAACCAGTTTTGTAATATAGACAGTAAAGATTCAATCAATAAAAAATCAGCAAATAAGTCAAATCGGTGGTATATTCTGTTGCTACACCCATCATGTTGCAGTGGAGTATTATGATGAGGTTCATGGACAAGAACTGACTTACCAGGGTTGGAAACAGCATGTTTTTCTGCCATTGTTTCTGCTTTCAGTGTCTACAGGAATGGACACTGGAAAAACCAGAAAATCTTTTACAACACTTAAAAGGTGTGGCAATCACTTTGTACTTCTGCAATTTTATTTACTCACAACTTTTGAGTGTGGTATGTAAAGAAAACATATTTCTTTAAAAATCAAAGATGAATATAGCACTATGAGATAACTGATAGATGGAGAGCATGAAAACAAAATAATAATAATAATAATAATAATGCAAAGATGCCTGGCAAAATATCTTTGACTTGTAAAATTTTTTGGAAGCTGAGTATTGCCCTGTCAGGTTAATGTGTCACACTGGCAGTTTATGAAAACTGTCGCTACAACCCAAAATTACAAGAAAAGGTTGGGATGTTGTGTAAAACATAAATAAAAACATGATGCAATTATCTGCAAATCTCAGACCCTAATATTTTATTCACAAAAGAACATAGAAGACATATCAGTTGTTGAAATTGAGACATTTTGCGATTTCTTGAAACATATTAGCTCATCCTGAATTTGATGGCAGCAAAACATTTAAAAAAAAATTAGGACAAGGACAGCAAAAGGCTAGAAAAGTAAGTGGTGTTAAAAAGAAACAGCTGGAGGAACATGTTGCAGTTAATTAAGTTAATTGGCAATGGGTCCGTAATCAGTATAAAAAGAGCACCTTAGAGAGGCAGAGTCTCAGAAGTAAAGATAAGCAGAGATTTGGCAATCTGCGAGAAACTGTGTGTACAAATTGTGGAACAATTTCAGAATAATGTTCCTCAATGTAAAAGTGCAAAGACTTTAAATATTCCATCATCTACAGTATACAATATTATCAAAAGATTTAGACAAGGGACAAGAGACAAGGGACATGGCTGAACACCAATATTGGATGCTGGTGATCTTTGGGCCCTCAGGTGGCGCTGCATTGCAAACAGGCATGATTCTGTCATGAAAATCACTGCATGAGCTCAAGAACACTTCCAGAATTCATTGTCTGTGAACACAGTTTGTCGTGCCATCTACAAATGCAGGTTACATCTCTATAATGCAAAGAAGAAGCTATATGTGAACATGATCCAAGAATGTTGCCATCTTCCCTGGAACAAAGCTCATTTAAAATGGACTGAGACAAAGTGGAAAACTCAGACAAATTTGAAATTCTTTTTGGAAAGGCACCACTAATGCTGAAAGTTAAATATTGTATATTTCAGCCAGACAATACTACAGCACACTAAGGTGGCTGTGGCTCAGCTGATAGAACAGGTTGTCTTCTAACCAGAAGGTTAGCGAGCATACACTTGGCACTTGTGGGAAGGAAGAACTCCGTTTTAACAGGAAGAGAATTTTAAATTCAAATACAATAACCTTTTTCTGAATTTAAAAGTAGAAGATTACAGGTGATCCAGGTCTCCATTTTTTGAGAAGCCAACTGAGTCTAATAATGAATAAAATGCAGTGTTGAAGCTGTCATTTTCAACATTTAAATAAATGTTGAAATCACCTACTATAATTTTTTTTATCTGAATTAAGCACTAAATCAGATAAAAAGTCAGAGAATTCATATAAAAACTCTGAATAAGGGACAGGTGGATGATAGACAACAACGAATAAAACTTGCTTTTGAGTTTTCCAATCAGGGTGATCAAGGCAGAGAGTGAGGCTTTCAAATGAATTATAACTCTGTCTAGGACTTTGGTTGAGTTAAAGATTGCTGCCACTCCTCCTCCTCAGCCTTTGCTTTGAGAATTCTAACAGTTAGTATGAGTCAGGGGGGTTGATTCATTTAAACTGATGTATTCTTCCTGCTGTAACCAGGTTTCTGTGAGACAAAACTAATCAATATGTTGATCAATTATCAAATCATTCACTAACAGGAACTTAAAGGAGAGAGTCCTAATAGTCAGTAGTCCACATTTAATTGTTTTGCTCTTTGGTGCCATTGGAATGGTAGTATTTGATATATTTTCTATGTTCCTTTGTGAATAAAATGTTGTTTATGAGATTTGCAAATCATTGCACTGTGTATTTATTTATATTTTACATAGTGTCCCAACCTTTAGGAAGTGGGGTTATACATACATCAGTGAAACTCAAAGCTAAGCCTATGGGAATTTTGTGTTTACTTCTGTGACTGCTATTAATGTTAGTAATGTAGTCCCACGCTCAGTTCTACTAGGCCATTTGTGAGTTAAAACAATCTTCTGGTGTCATTTTTTTGGGGGGGGTTTCAAAGAATGCACCTGCACTTACTGTATTTACAAACTGAATCTATAGTTCACGTACTTCTACTTGTTACAAAGCTTTTGATCTTCTCATCTGCTTCCAGACATATTTTAACATAATTTTAGTCCCCTGTAGATATTACTGTGTAAATAAGATAATAACTGCAATAATAACTGTGATAACCATGCAATGCTTGATTTAGGACCATAGTCACTCCTCCTGTGGCTATTACACTGTCAAATTATTATTTGATTCATTGACACTGAACAATATGATGCAGAGCCTGGGCAGATGCATGGGGTAGAAACAGCCACCACATTCCGTATTTCTCCATCGACAGCCAATGGTCCAATTAACAACTATACATAAATTCATAGAACTACTCTTTGTCTTGCTTAACTCCTTTGCAGAACTAATACTCTACATTCACAAGTCACACACTGACACATTTTGACAGCATAACCACCCACTTAAATTGTAATTATCATGTAAGCTTTTTCAACAATTAAGAAGTAATACGTTCAACTCATAGCTTATGATATATGAGTCCTTATGTGCTTCTGCAAAATGTGATCCTGAAATAGCATCCATGCTGAAAGAAAAGTGAATTTAAAGGGTAAATACGCTAAAAACAGGTTTCATTTTTTATTTTGATGGTCCGAATCCAAAAACCTTTGTTGCCATCCTACATTGCAGTAATTCCTGCATAAGCAAATAATGAAAGTGAGTGACCAAAACATTTTACTAGCTGTTCCACAGCAATTTATATTGAAATATAAAAACAGACATCGAGATTTTGTGCTGCCCCAAATTAAAACTGCCATGCTGTGGACTACAAGACCTATAATGGTTTTACTGAAATGTAAAACAAACATCATTCAAGTTTGAGAAAAGATCAGATAAAAGATTACAGGAGGGGCTACGTGCTCCTCTATGCTTCTGTCATTTAGGCAGTCTCCCTGCTTTACGATCTTCCTCTGTAAAGGCCTTTGAAATGGGAACAACCAAGAGGAAAACATGGGGGCCTGGGGCACACAGGGAGACACTGCACAGGACTTTATCTTTGAGCCACCCAGGTGCTGTGGTGTCTGCAGGCCAGCCGGGCATCTCAACAACTGCAAAATATACTCTATCAAAATCGCCTTCATGTTTTATTCACATTTCTCTTCTTCTCCGACGATGGAATTCCTGCACAGAAAAATATCCAAATACTATTTGACAGTCATGGCAGACCTGACAAGTCAAATGCAAACCCTATACTCTGTGTGTGAAATATTTAAAATCTTTCAGTTCAGGTATGGCTAGAGTTTTAGTCTCCTGGACAGATACATCTGATGTTGCGCCAAGAATCTGCTGGAGCCACTCTTCCAGTTTGGCAGCTCCTAATGTTGCCTCTGGGACCACTCTGGACTCCTATCTATCTATCTATCTATCTACATCATCATCATCATCATCATCATCTAATTTCGTTTAATCTCCCTTGAAATGCTTACATTCAGCCTGTAGAATGCGCTGCTAATATTTCCTCTCCATTAAAATGCAACAACAAACGCCATCTTTGTTATGGGCGAACTACGTCATCTGACTACGGAGGCGTTTTCTTTCCTGTGATTGGTGGAATCTCTCCATGCCAAAGGTCGCGTTGTTTCGCGCTCTTCATTCACAATCAGTCTGGCGCGTTGCTGAAAGAGCTTCGTTATGTTAAGAAATTTGAACTTTAGGTTCCTGTTCGGAACGGCTCCAAAAATGTCCGCTTAGCTTTTTTCCCCTCTGCGTTCGTATATCCGTGTCGGACACGTCGAAAAATGTTTGGAGCGCTTTTGGCCCCTGTGAGAAGGTTAGAGTCTAGCATCTAGCAAAGATTGCTAGCTTGTTTTACAGTAACATATTTTCCCTGACAGCAAACAGACGCACACAATGAGTTTTAGCTCGGCTCTTCATTCATACAGACGCAGAAGTGAGTGACAAACTGTGAGAAAGTGGTGTCTGAAGTTGCAGCAAGTTCCGGTTCGGCTTTATCGGTGAGTGTTTTCTTTACCTTTGTTTATGTGGAGCATAAAGCTGGGAGTTCCTGGCGCCAAGTCAGAAATAATATTTTACAGGCCATTTGTTGTCTGTGACCACTGTTGTGACAGTATACATTGAAGTGTACTTCTTACTGACATTTTATACTAACTTTGCTTCAGCATATCCTGGTTTTAAAGCTTCATATTATGTTGTACTTACACGGCTATTGTGTGTTTACGTTGTCCGAATCAAATATAACTAGTGAACTTTGAATTGTGTTGTGCATTTTGTTTAAACCACTCAATGTTTAGGCTGACTCTCTGATATCTCCTCAGTGATACCTTGCTCTGTAGATTTGTGTGTGACAGTGTTTACTTTTGCTTTAAGTCCCTTTAGATAATGGCTGGTGTTGTGGCTATGCCTTCTGTGATTGAGGACTTTGAAAGCCAGGTATTCTGTCACACTGTTATATGACCAGCTGTGTCATCACAAATAGTACAAATTTCTCAAGATTGCAAAAAAGGTGTTTGATTAAATTTGTCACTGTTTTACCAGCCTTGCAAGAAACCTCGGAAAGATGGTGGCTCTGCTATCAAGACAATCACAAACTATTTCTCTCCTGTGCCTAAGCCTGTGGAGAAACCCTTCTCTCCAACCCGCTCCAACAGCATCATGGACTACTTTAACAAGAAGGCACAATCCTGTAAAGAAAAGATAGACTCACCAGAACAATCCAAAGAAGACTATCAGAGGCCTCACTCTGCAGAAAAACACACCAAACCTGAGAAACCATCTCAGAAACGGGGTCGAAAAACCACCAAAGCTGCAAGGAAACTTGTGGTAGCTGAACGTGTTGGCTCCACTGAGGAGGCAAACTGTGTGATTGTAGAAGAATCGCATGAGAGCAAAGACTCTGATGCAGATGCAGATGCAGTCAGCAGTTATGGGGTCCTTGGCAGCGATACAGCAGCTCTGCTAGCCCAGCTCAGTACAGAAGCCTGTGAACCTGCAGGAGTATCTGAGAAAAATGCATTTATCATCATTGATGAGCTGGCTGAAGAAGATGATGGAAACGGTGCTGAACTTGAAAAAGAACTAAACACCATTAAGTTATCACCAATTGTATCTTCAAAAGATGAAGCAAAACTGCTCAACACTGCGACACGAAATGCCAAGAAGAGGTTGCAGCTGGAGGCAAAGCAGTCAGAGCCAGAAGAGAAAGAAACAGAAACTGAGAGCTCCCTGTGTGACGTTAGCATGGAGGTCAGTCATGATGAGTTAAACAGCAGCACAGTCAGGATCTCCTTTGAGGATTTTGTACGGAGTCAGTGTCAGATTGAGACTGAAGAGGTTAAAGGAGATGACAGTAATATAACAAAAGCATCGGAGAAAGTTAACGCTGATGAGCTGGAGATCCCCAAACCTGAAGAAAATATGGTTTCTGTGATGCCATCATCTCAAGTTTCACCCCGAACTGTGACCATCCAGGCTGAAGTGCATGTCTCACCCAAACAAGAAGCAGCCAAGGCGGTGGGAAAGTTGGCGTCCATCTTCAACCGGAGAAAAAGGACACGTGGCCCTATTGAGGTAGTCTCACCTTCTCGTACAGAAACTGGACACCAGCTTCTTTCTCTAACTAGGAAACGGAAATCTAACGTGGTTCTTCAAGAGGAGGATCTAGAGCTGGCAGTGCTTGAAAGTGAATCCACTCCCAAATGCAGTGAAGCTGAGAAAAAGCAGTTCATGGCTGCGTTTAAACAGCCCAGTATGGATAGCTCCAAATCCAAGCCTATCAAAAGCCAAGGCAAGCAGAAGCAACCAGGAGAGAAAATGTTAGATGTTGCAGATAAAGTTGCTGAAGTTGATACTGTAATTCTGCCCTCTGTTGAGCAAACCTCTCAGATCTCTCAGGAAGACAAAGCAGGTAAGAAGAAACCAGCAAGACAAGGAAGAAAGAAAGCTAAAGAGCGAAAGGAGGCACTGAACATATCTCCTGCTGCTGCTACTCCTGCTAAGGAAGAAACTGTAACCATGACTCCTGGGGTTGATGAGAAAAGGCCAGAGTCTCCCATCACCTCAGCTCCCTCTATCCCAGCTTTGAGAAGATCCAGATGGGAGGCTGTAGTCCAGAAAGCACCTGAAACCACCCCCACAACACCTGTCAGAAAAACCAGAAAACAAAATGAGCCAAAGAATGCTGATGCTACTCCTTTATCTCAGCTTCAGGACAGCCCTGTAAAAATGTCCACCCCAAAAACACGCAAGTCTAAATATGGTGTATTCAGAGCAGAGATGATGTGCCCACCTGATGAAAAACAAAGTCCAATAAGGTGACGCACACATGCATTTTGTTTCATACGATTTTATGTTCTACCTGCCAAATGTACCAATTTTTACACATCTATATTTGTTTTTTTTTTTTTTTTTCATTTTCTTTTTTCTAAAGGATAAAATTTACTAGATTCAATAAAAAGCTTTCCATGTCTAAGACTGAAGGTGGAAGTGGCACAAACACATCTTTGACTGCTAAAGTAAGTATGGCATATTCTACTTATTGGGCAATTTGGAAATTTAGTGATTTTTTTTTTTTTTTGACAGGGAAGAGTTTTTATATTTAAAGTATTAACTTTTATTATTTTTGTCAGAGGACAATGACGTATTTGCTGTAATTTATCTCTTTTAGACATCCAGTGAGTCTAAAAAGAGGAAGCAGGCGAAGAAGTTGGTGGAAAAAGCCAAAGTGATTCAGCAGAATAAAAAAACTGTGGAGGTGAAGAACACCTTAAGGCGTTCATCGCGAACTGAGGCTTCTGTCAAGAGGAGCTACTGTGAAGACGAGGTACAGTCAATGGCAAACAAGGAATATCAGTGGCCGTTTTAAAATGAAACACATTTTTTGATGTGAAGTGTTAAAGATATGGTATTGTCAGTTGCGCTGAGACAGGTCCCAGAATCAGTTCCTTTTTAAGCTCTTCATCCAGAAAATGGTCCATTAAAAAAGTACGCAAAATCATTAATACACATTGAGCTTCACATTAGACCTTGTGTAACGTGCATATATTATAGCTATTATCATACCCCTTGGGGTGAATACATAGTAGCAGCCAAAGGAATTTTGTCTTTGGTGTCTTGTAAAAATAACTGACGTGTAGTAATCTCAAAGAAAAACAGGTTCACTTGGGTCCTCCTTATGAGTTGGTAGTGTTATACAAAATGATTTAGAATGCATTTTTCACTCATATTATATCTCCCAGACAAAAGTCAGGAGATGATGTGGTTTTGACGTATTCGTATTGTTTGCAAAGTTATCGCAATAACTTCTTACAGATTTTTAGAAGCATCACTAATTTTGGTAGGTATATACCCTAGAGGGGTAGTAGGTTACTATTTAACATCGATGCTACTTCTAGATCTTACTGAAGGAAAATATTAAAAATGAGCAAAATGGTAGATGCATGAGACAAATGTCACTGCAGTGTCTACTTTCATACTATGTCATAATTGTGGCCAAGCCCAAGTTCACATACAGACAGAAATAAAATCAGTCTGGATTTGATCCAGAAGCAAATGTGGATTTTTCCTCAGATTTCATCTTTTTCCATCGTTTTTTGCATTAAGAGTAATGTATCATCAGCTTATTTCTCAAGTATGTCTGGATCCCCTAGTAAGTACCACTGGGCTTTGGGTTGGGATTTGTTGTATGATTGGTAAGGGGGAATTGGAGAACAGGAATGCCTTCATAATGGTTTCCCACTGATGTTATCCTACAAAGTCATTTGCCTTTAATCCTCTTTCACAGGTCAATCTAGTTTATGATTGGATCCAGTGTTTTCAGCATTTAACTGCTTAGAGAGGCCCACAATAGTAATAAATTCACCCCTGGATACAGTTCATAGGTTATTCAGGCTCTGGCACTTGTTATGTTATGCAATTTGATAAAATTTGGACAGCTGTCACTCCAGATTAGCACTGTCACTTCACAGAAAAACAATCCTGAGGTCAAATCCACCAGCTGGCTGGGGCTTTTCTGTGTTTACTTGTTCTTGTGCCAGCATAGGTTCTCTCCAGGCACTCTGACTTAACCCATAGTCCAAAGACATGCATGTTAGGTTACTTGGTGAATCTAAATTTGCTGTAGGCACAAATGTGAATGTGAACGGTTGTCTGTCTGTCTCTCTGTGTTAGCCCTGTTATAGACTGTGACAGCTAGGCTAGGCTCTAGCACCCCCACAATCCTGATTTGGATAAGCATTTCCCTCATGAACACTTCATTCACAACCTACAATAGGATCCTATCAAAAAAATTCTCTCTCTTTATTACTTGTTTGTGTTTCTTAGGATTCTATCATCTGTGTGGAAGAAGACCAGGCTACCCCACCTCTCAAAGAACCAGAAAAGAGTAAAACCCAGAAGCCTTTACGCAGTCTGAATGATGTTCTGGGCAAAACCACACCTTCTAGAAAAGAGTCCAAAGCTACCTCAGGTAGTTTTAATGCTATACTGTTGACTAAAACTACATATGTTTTGTAATCTCCTCTAATGGATATGTGCTTGTTTTTGTTTTGCTTAAGGCTCTAAAGTGGGCTCACAAGGCCAAGAAAAAAGTGCTCGAAAGGTGTCTGCTGTGATCTCCATCTTTGACGAGAGCAGCTGCGAGGGCTCCGAAAACTCGCAGGATGATGAGCAGTTCAGGGCACGCAGAGAGTTCCTGAAGAGTGGTTTGCCTGAGTCCTTCAAAAAACAGATAGCCAAGACCGCTGCCACCAAGGAGGCATACTCTGCCTCCTGTTCTTCCTTTCAGCCTGTAACACACATTTCGCAACCACCACATGGTATGCCTTTTATAGAAATATATATTGCATATTGTACATAGTCAAGTATTAAGCTAGAGGGTATAGGGCAAAGCTTATTTTCTGTGTGTATTGACAGATTGCTCTCTTTGGAGTCTGCCGTGGCCTGAGTCTTCATTACTCGGTCATCTAAAAGAGCTTTGGAGCCAAACATCCAAGCCTCTTCCATCAGTCAGCGGCTCCCTTTGTGTAAAGACAACACCAGCTTGTAGGAGCGTTTGTAAAAGGGTATATTGCTTTTATAACCTGATACTCCTAACAGCAACTTTTGATATTCAGCTTCAACCCTGCCCATCTCAAAACATATATAAAAAGACAAGTCTACATAAAATATACACTTAAATCCCTTTTTTTTATTTTGTTTTTCTGTGCTTTTTTAGAAATAAGTGTAAGTTCCCTTAGAAAAATGACCAAAGAAAATGGAGTTTAATAGCATTCTTTCTTTACAGAGTTCAGGGTGGAGACCTGAGATCTCTGAAAGTGTTCGTCAGCTTCTAGTGGAGCAGTTAAGTACCAACAACCCTCAATTCCCTGCACAAATGTTCATTACTCGCTTCCTGAAGAAACGCGCTGACTACCAGAAGCAGTTCACAGCCTCAGGTCAGTGTCTGATAAGCTGTTATATACAAACATATATGTATTAGGCTGCAACAGCAGTTTATTCTATGTGTTAAACACAGTCTCCTTTTCAGTGTTCAATTGACACCATTTATAAAGAGGAAAATGACACAAGCACTTATCTCAAATTATTCTGAATAAAAACTGCATTTACTGTCTCAGAACCAGAGGCTGTAACCAAAGTCACAAGCACCTCACTGCCAGCTGAACCAGTAGGAGGGAAGAGGAAAAGGACAGTTGATGAAGGAGAAAATACAGCAAAGGGGGCCAAGAAGCAGCGTTCCAAGCATTCAGAAGAGAACATCTCCACAGCTCACCCAGAGCCAACAAAGAAGGGAGGCCGTACGAGACGATCTCAGAGATCCAGGAGAGGGGAGGAGGAAGAAGAGGCGGTGAAGGAGAAAACCAAGCCTTCACTCCAACCTGCTCCGATCCCAGCTGAAGATGATGGTGTGTGCATAGTAGATGACTTGGTTTTGGGAGAGGACACTGCAAAAAAAAGTGTGGCAGCTTTTTTTAATGAGTTCTGAATCACTGTTTTTATTTAAAGGAAGACACCCTCAAAGACACAACAGAAATGCAAAGTGATCTTGTGTGCCCTCATGGTTAAAGCTGCTTTAAAGAGTCTTTTAACTACTGTTTCTTAAAATAATGGTGTAAAAAGTGTTACTCATACTTGTGACAGCTACCACCTGAGTCTATATTTCCTCTCTGCATATTAAATCTTTGTGACAGATTTGTTTTTACAGCTTGTTTTCTGCTACCACCAGGTGGCAAACAGTGATTGCAAATGTAAAAACTCCGATTACCATCTGAAACTTCTTTCTCTAGATGTGGTGAAGGAGGATGTGCTATGGACAGATAAATACTTGCCACAACACTCAAGTGACATCATAGGCAACACCGCCTCAGTAAGGAGGCTGCACAGGTGAGGAAATGCAGCTGTATTTGATTAATTAGTACAATAATGGGATACATACTGATTATATGGGTTTCTTGTTTGACTAGTTGGCTAAAGGAATGGAAACTCCGTGCAGACCGAGAAGAAAGAAAAAAGCAGAAAGACAAGAAACAAGAGGAAGGCAGTTATGGTGGGAGATTAGAAGAACACATTTCGTTCGTAGCTACTTCCATAGTTGTCTCCATGTTTGTTTCAACTGCATGTTGTTTTTTATATCCAAACTCAGACTGGGACTGTGTAGAGGAGGACTCTCAGGATGGAGAGGACATGTTGTGTAATACAATGCTGATCACAGGACCCACCGGAGTAGGAAAGACTGCTGCAGTCTATGCTTGTGCCCAGGAGCTGGGCTTCAAGGTACAAACATTCCATATTCTCTTCAAAATAATGTATTTCCTTGGTGAATCTATTTTTTTAAAAAAAACAACTTTATTTTCCAAATTCTCTCTTAAGGTGTTTGAGGTGAATGCTTCATCTCAGCGAAGTGGCCGTCTTATTCTGTCCCAGCTGAAGGAAGCCACTCAGTCACACCAGGTGGATAGTCAGGGGGTCAACACCCACAAACCCTCTTACTTCAACAGCTATGGCATGAGCAACAGTGCTGGCTCAGTCAGGCCTGGCTCTTCTCCAAGTATGTACATGGCATTTTGAAAAGATCTGTTTTATGCAGAATGTGCGTGAGAATATTAGCAAATGGAGGTGTGATTGTGTATGTCATCTCTCAGGAAAGGTGAACTCTCCACGCAGGGTGGTTTCTTCTCCTAGGAAAGTTCATTCTCCAAGAGGTGCTAAAAGAGGAGGCCTGGCTCCAACCTCTTTGGCAAAATTCTTTAAAACGGGTGTACCTACCACCAAGGAGTCACCCAACACTACAAAAAGTGAGCAAACAGGTAAATTTTAATCTCCTTTGATATACAGTGAATCTGGAGAATATTCACAGTACTTCACTTTTCCCACATTTTGTTATCCCTTGTTGCAAAGTGGATTAAATTGATTTTGTCCTTAAAATTCCACATACAGTATCCCATAATGGCAAAGTGAAAAAGTTTGTTTAAAATGTTTGCAAATTTATGAAAAATAAAATCACATGTACATAAGAATTCACAGCCTTTGCTCAATAGTTTGTTGAAGCACCTTTGGCAGCAATTCCAACCTCAAGTCTTCCTGAATATGATGCTATAAGCTTGGCACACCTATTTTTGGGCACTTTCTCCAATTCTTCTTTGCAGGACCTCTCAAGCTCCATCAAGTTAGATGGGGAGCATTGGTGCACAACCATTTTCAGATTTCTCCAGAGATGTTCAGTGGAGCATTCAGTGACATTCACCAACTTGGCCTGTAGCCACTCCTTCATTATCTCAGCTGTGTGCTTAGGGTCATTGTCCTGTTGAAAGATGAACCCTCGCCCTAGTCAGAGGTCAAGAGTGCTCTGGAGCAGATTTTCATCCAGGATGTCTCTGTACATTGCTGCATTCATCTTTCCCTCAATCCTGATTAGGTGCCTTTTGGCAAACTCTAGGTAGGCTGTCATGTGCCTTTTACTGAGTGGCAGCTTCCGTCTCTACCACTGCAGAGATTGTTGTCCTTCTGGAAGACTCTCCTCTGTCCAGAGAGAAGCTCTGGAGCTCTGTCAGAGTAACCATCGGGTTCTTAGACACTTCCCTAACTAAGGCCCTTCTCTCCAGATCGCTCAGTTTGGCCAGGCAGCCAACTTTAGGAAGAGTCCCGGTGGTTCCAAACTTCTTCCGTTTATGGATGATGGAGGCCACTGTTCTCATTGGGACCTTCAATACTGCAGAAATTTTTCTGTGCCCTTCCCCAGATTTGTGCCTCCTGTCTCAGAGGTCTACAGACAATTCCTTGGACTTCATGTCTTGGTTTGTGCTCTGACATTCACTGTCAGCTGTGGGACCTTATACAGACAGGTGTGTACCTTTCCAAATCATGCCCAATCAACTCAGTTTACCAGAGGTGGACTCCAATCAGGTTGTAGAAACATCTCAAGGATGATCAGCGGAAACAGAGTGCCCTTGAGCTCAGTTCTGACTGCTTTGCCAAAGACTGTTAATACTTATGTACATGTTATATTTTCATTTTCTGTTTTTAATAAATTTGCGAAAATTTCAAATTTTTTTACTTTGTCATTATGGGGTATTGTGTGCAGAATTTTTCAGGAAAAAATTAATTTAATCAATTTTGGAATAAAGCTGTAACAACAAAGCAAGGAAGAGTGAAATGCTATGAATATTTTCCAGGTGCACTGTAACCTCCATGAAAAGTTCACATCTGGGCTGTAACAGCAAACATTTTTGCCATTCTTCATTTCCCCTTTCAGCAGCTTCCAAGACGGCAAATGAGGGTGGCAGTAAGCTTAAAGACCTTTCAGTAATACCAACACTTCCCACCCCAAAAGAGAAGAACAGTGAAGAACAGAAGAAGACAGCGACATCACTCATCCTGTTTGAAGAAGTGGATGTTATTTTTGACGATGACACAGGGTTTCTGGCTGCCATCAAGACCTTTATGACCACGACCAAGAGGCCAGTCATCCTCACTACCAGTGGTAAGTAAGAGTAGAAAATCCAAAGACAATATGTTTTAATTGGTCTTGTGTTATTGTATTTGTCTGCTGTTTGAGTTTCAATCAAATCTTGTTTGTTTTGTAGATCGTGCTTTCAGCAGCATGTTTGATGGAAGCTTTGAAGAGCTCCATTTCAAGATGCCATCTGTGGTGAGTGAAAGATTATTTACCGTGATTGATACAAAGTTGATTGAGTCAGTTATTCATTGTGGTGTTAATCATTTTATCCACTGTTTTCTTATCTTCTCTGCCGTAGTCAAATGTGAGCAGCTACCTGCAGCTGCTGTGTCTGGCTGAGGACATGAGGACAGACCCCGCAGACATCAGGTCTCTGCTCAGACTAAATGGCTGTGACATCAGGCAGAGTATGCTGCAGCTGCAGTTCTTTACTCGCAGTGCAGGCGGCCGCCACATGGCAAGGCCCTTGGCACAGACTGGAAAAAATGGTAAGAAGATAATCAGGAAAAAGTCTTAAATGAAAATGTTTTCAGTACCTTGGTTTTGCTTTAAAAGGGCTATTTATGTTTTTGTTTTTCTTTTCTGTGGATTTGAGTAAATCAAGCATTTCCTCCTCATTTGCTTAAAAGCAGAACTAAAACCAGAACCAGAAGAGGCAAGAGGCAAATCTATGATTGCCTCATCCACTCTGCCTCCCTGTGACACTGGCTGCACTGAGAGCAAGTTGGGCCTGCTGAATAATGAACCAGAGAGAGATATCTGTGATCTACTCAAGGTAAACTGTTCATTTACCACATACATACCAAGTGTAGATTGATATTAGCACATAGGCACCTCCTTTAGGGACTGCACCACAGGAACTGCAGCTCAGTGAATCTTTCTGTTTACAGTTGACATTATTGGTCACTGGAGTGGAAATGTAAATTTAAAATTAGCTCTTCATACTTTCCAGTGGGTCATTGGTTTGGTCTTGTTTTATACGCCCAGAAAGTCAACTCACAAACTTGCTCAAAACAGCTAATGCATATCAATGAAACACATGCCCGTATTGGATAGAATTGTGTTTTAAAGCTACAGTGTTTGAAAACTCAGTGAATATGATATCATTTATTAGACAGTTTGGCAGACTTATTGATAATGATCCACAGAAAATGACTGAAGTGTCACTGGTGTAATGCAGCACTTCTACTTCTTCTTCTTTCGGCTGCTCCCGTTAGGGGTCACCACAGCGGATCATCTGCCTCCATCCCATCCTATCCCTTGCATCCTCTTCCCTTACACCCACCCTCTGCATGTCCTCCTTCACTACATCCATCAATCTTCTCTGTGGTCTTCCTCTTCTCCTCCTGCCTGGAAGCTCCATCCTCAACATCCTTTGTCCAATATATCCACTATCCCTCCTCTGAACATGTCCAAACCATCTCAGCCTTGCCTCTCTGACTTTGTCTCCAAACTTCTCAACATGAGCTGTCCCTCTGATGTACTCATTTCTAATCCTGTCCATCCTGGTCACTCCCAGGGAAAATCTCAACATCTTCAGTTCTGCCACCTCCAGCTCTGCTT
>VUQH01045765.1:0-21610 GCA_015106775.1 Etroplus canarensis | reverse complement strand
CCCCCTCTCCCCCTCCTTGGTCTTCGGCCAACAGTAGCATATTTTCCACCAGCACCCTGTTGGCTAACGGCACCAGAGGTGGTCGTTGTTAACCCGGGCCACGACCGATCAGGTATGGAAGTCATGTTATGAATCCGCATATTTGATTTGGCACAGTTTTTAACGCCGGATGCCCTTCCTGACGCAACCCTCACCATTTACCCAGGCTTGGGACCGGCACTAGGACTACACTGGCTTGTGGGCCCCTGTGACTGGTTTATTTATGCAATATTTATTTGACCTTATTTAATTAATTGATATTATTTTGTAAATAAATTGTTCATCACTTTAATTAGTGACGTTAGTTCAGTTAGTGACGTTATTTATTTGACCTTATTTAATTAATTGACATTATTTTGTAAATAAATTGTTCGTCACTTTAATTAGTGACGTTAGTTCAGGGACATCAACCATAGAGAAGCAGCCCAAACCAGCATTAGCAGTCGAAGCCGCAATATATAATGGCACATCCGAGGGTAAACTACAAATAATTTTTTCCCTAATGAACAAATTTTTATTTGTAAAGAAATTCATGAAGTCGTCACTCCTAAGACTTAAAGGAATACATGGCTCAACAAAGGTCTGACTCTTTGTCAGCCCGGCTACAGTGCAGAAAAGAAACCTGGGGTTGTTCCTATTCTCTTCTATCAAAGACGAACAGTAAAATGTCCCATTTTTATGGAGGGCTTTTTAACAGATTAACAGACTATTACAGAATATTGATTCATACAGTGTTTAACCAGATCAAGTGATATATCAGCATAAACGGATAAAACAAAAGTGGATTTGTTTTCTGAAAAACAAATCATTAACGCAGGACCTTAGTCTGTGTAACAATGGTTAAATGGAAATGAAATGGACAGAGAGCAACCCTCTGTGTACAGAAAAGGGAGCACTCAGCCCCTCATTGCCTTCAGTACACTGTGAATATCCAGATATAAAACCTCTAGCATAGCCAAAGGACTTGGGCTGAGAACATAATACTCCAGAACCCCCAAGAGATAAAGGTGATCAACCCTGTCAAAAGCTTTCCCTTCATCTAATGAAATGAAACCCATGTCCATGCATAAAGAACTGGAGATGTCCAGAAACATTAAAGATTTACTGTCAATAATTGACCTAACAGGCACTCAGAAAGATCGAATAAGATCAATTTATGTTTGAGTGTATGCTTCATGGCTGCTGAAAGTTTCTTTAATTAAATTAGTCAAATATCCTGATAATGCAAAAAACAGAAATATGCATTATCTGGGCAGTCACAGGCCGGTTCAATAATTGCATGCATTCGGTCCAAATGCAATTATTGGATGAGCCCGCTTGTCTCAAAGTTAGGCTATGCTGAGGTAACCTCTGGCCTTGGTACAACTAATTGCAGCAATAATGATTATGGAGAACAGTTAAAATTGTCTCGTTTGAAAGTTTGCATACAAAGATAGGAGGGGCACTGAGGCCAAAGACTCAATCAGGAGAACCAGGAGCATGTATCCCTTGTTAGGAAGTCTGCTTCCATTGTTTAGTTTTGCTTTAGGAAAAGATTGTGTTTGGTCTTAAAAATACACCATTTCATGGCATAAACTTTGCAAGTGGAAAAATTATGCTTAGGACTGCCAAGTGCTACTACGGGCTTGTAACTACTTGTGACATTATTTTGACTGGATTCTTTGTCATTAAAACAATGTGAGATATAGTACACCCGTTGCTCATCTGTTGTGTTTCTAGTGAGGTGTCTCAAGAAGCATTTGCTGTGGCATTAAATTGCACATGCTGTTACCATGGTAACCAAAATCCTCACCAGATAACCAGATGATCTGAATTTCATCCAAATCAAGTAAACCTTAAGGACTGCAACAAAAACGTTTTTTTAAAATTTTATTTTAAATTTTTTCTCACTAGTTTTGCAGGTGCAAAATCATCAGCCAAAGTCAAAATCGAGTTGACACCTTCCTGAAGAATGTGGCTGACAGAAATTACATTTTACGGACATTAAGACTACTTTCAACTTTGCAGCAACACACAGTTAAAAGCAAATATAACATAAATGATAAAAAAAAATAAAACAGAAGAAAAGCAGCATTTTGCAGTCTGCAAAGTAAAATAAAGACATGTGAATAGGAAGCACATCCCATGGAAGTTGTTGGCTTTTAGCCAGCATTATATCAAAAGGCCTGGCCTTTGATTATATCCTCATTAGAACACTGTAGTTTTGTTCTATTAATTTTGAGCAGAAAAGAGTTTTCCGTGACGCCGCCCATGAAGGTTGAATTTAGGCAATCTCTCTTTGATTGCAGCCACGTGCTCTTTGACACGAACAGTAATCTGCAGATTAAACAATGAAATTTTGTTTTTTGGGAGCCTTCTATTTGCATTGAACTGTCTGCTCTCAGACTCAAGTTGATGGGGACACAGTCCTAGAGGAACTAGCAGTTGTTTAAACTCTTGTAGATTTCTCTTACAATAGAAAGATTTATTCAAAATTATTTGAAGAGCTTTTAAAATTCCTTAACAGACTCGTACACATCCATGACCTTTTCACCATGGGGCCTTAAAGATCTTGGTTGATAACACCACAACCTAGATTTCAGAGGTTTAAATGAGACAACTTCCACTTGTTTCTGTCTAAGGAGTCTCTTTCACTGGCCTGTAAACTGAAACGCCAGATTCTAATCTTATGCATTTGAAGTGGTGATAAATTTAGGTGTTTACTTATTTTTTGACAAATGTTTTTTTAACATTTGAATTATGACAATGAAAGCAAGCAGCAATTTCCACACTCAGCATACTTACTTTTTCTCATGACTGTATTTTTAGAAGACATTCAGCGTAGAGAGTCTCTTAGCCTACTTATTCCAAACAAGGCTGCAGCTGACTTTGTGAATGTAACATGCGTCATTTCTTGTGCATTTATTCCTAGGATAAATAGGTTTCCTCAGACTGTTATAACTGTTAAGAAGGCTGCAGCTTGGAATAAAACCAGAAATAGGTGAAACAGAGATGCAAAACTAACATTTATTAATAAGCAAAAACTTGCAATTAACACTTTGAAGGAAGGTGCTACAAACCTTGACCTTTCATTACTAACTTACTGATCCTGCTTCAACTGATTTGCAGCAGCGTGCTGAAATGCAAAACACATGATTATCACACAATTTAATGAGGAGAAAAAACAAACAACACCTCTCTATTTGACACCCTCAGTTTTCACACTTCCTTGTTTTTTCATGATTTGAAAGCATCATAAAATCCTCACAGCTTATTTTCTAGTAGGTGCATGAAAATGTTTCTCATAATCTTATTCAGGTTTAATGTAATGTTTACATTCGATTTTGTTGATGTACAGTCATGTGAAAAAGAAAGTTTTCACTAGACTCTATGCAGTTCTGTGGGAAACAAAGTACTCTCAGACAGTAATGCTTCCATAGGAATTAAAAAATGTTAGTTAGCCGTCAAATGCCACTAATCAAATGCACTTGATTAACTGATCATCAGCAAGTGTGACCAGTATGCTGCCTGGAGCATTCACATGTATTTTAACAAAATGCCTCAATCTTCCCAAGAGTGGCCATGCGAGCAAATTCACCCCCAAGGTCAGACCATACAATGCTCAGAATAAAAGCAAATAACCCAACGGCTATATCTCAGACTCAACAGATTTAATTAACATCTTAAATGTTCCTGACCAAACTGGAGATATTTGGCCACAGTCCATTTGATGAAACATTTGATGATACATTTGATGAAAACAGGGTTAATGATTTGTGCTCATTTTGCAGCCACAGTGTGTACACACCTTACAGTTATTGAGTTGACCTTGAACGCTCCTGTGTACCAAAGTATTCTAGAGTCAAACATGAGGTCAAATATTTGACAGCTAAAGCTTGGCCTCAACTGGGTCATGCAACAAGACAATGATCCTAAGTACAGCAGCAAATCGACAACAGCATGGCTGAAAAAAAAAAGAATCAATGTGCTGCAATGGCTCAAACAAAGTCCAGACCTCAACCTGACTGAAATGGTGTGGTGGGACCTTAAGAGAGCTGTGCATAAATGAATGTGGAATCTCAATGAACCAAAGCAATGCTGTAAGAAGAGTGGGCCAAAGTTACTCCACAGACTAATAAAGTCATAAAGAAAATGATTACTTTGCATTATTGTTGCTATAGAGGGTTGTACTGTACAAGCTACTTAATCACGGGTTGCACTTAGTTTTTCACAAGACTGCATAGATGCAGGTAAAAACTGTTTTTCATGTGACTTTAAGTGAGAAGGTTATTACATGTAAAATATACTTGACATTTTCACTTTGCTGTTTCCTGCAGTTTCTACTCCTCCAAACTTATTTATGGTTTTGTGGACAGATTCTGGCAGCAGGTGTGTATGTGTACCTTCGTCTGCTCCTTTGTATTCTCCCCAAGGGGTCGCCACAGTGGATCAATCTGCACTGGTAATTTGGCAGAGGTTCTATTCCAGTTGCCCTTCCTGACAAAACCCTCCATGGTGAGAGGGGCTTATGTCCCCACCTGGAACAAACCAGGGACCTTTTGCATCTAAGTCTAATTGGCAAGCCACTATGCAACAGGGTACATGGCAGCAGGTGTGTATATATCTTTAAAAGTTGACATATGATTGCTATATTTACCATAACATTTGCATAATCTTTTTTTGTATTTATATAATGTGGAAAACAATATTATGACCCAATAAACTGCATCACTTGTACAATTAGTTACAATTAACTATGTGCTGTATGCTGTTGAAAGTTGGAAACAGTGGAATCTTAAGTCCTCATTGCCCTGCTGGCTTTTTGCTCATTTTCCTTCCAGATGTGTTGTTGAAATTCTGAAGCTCAGCAAGATCATGCCGTTTCTCACCAGGACATCAGACATTTCTCAAGATAACAGTCTTCATAAAGTTGAAAAACTTTGTCACAAAATATCTCTCCATTATCCATCATGGGTGTGATGATCTCTGCAATGTGCAGCCAGATTTCAGGCAATCTTTGACTGCAGTCTGTTTTTATGTGTACAGAAAGAGCAAACCCCAAACTTTAAATATATGAATAGAGCTAGACCCTGACCCCTCTTAGTTCTACAACATACTTTCAGTGGTCAACACATCTAAACAATTTCAAGTACTCTGTGTACATGGATGTCTTGATGGTACATACCACACATACCATAATACAGCTTTCCTCTTAACATTGACTCTAAAACCATTTTGTTTGTAGAACTCATAATTACTCATAATGTACCTGATTTAGGGAAACTAATCAATAATTATTTATCCAAAGGTATAACTGTCTGCAAAAAAAGAAAAAAGGCAGTCAAATAACACCCTGCGTGGCTGGGTCTATTATAATAGCAGGGGGCTTGGTAAGTATAAATAAGACCATTAATTACATGCCAAGGAAAAACAATCCTCTCTGGCTGTTGGCACACCTGAATTGTGCACCTTTGTTTTTTTTTTTTAGTTGGCTCCTATAGACCTGAGTGATAAGAAAATAAAACAATTAAAACAACAGTGGCACTAGCTATGCGGACATATCACATTAGTTTCCTTTCCAGCTGCAGCTGGCTGTTGTAGCCTCTACTGTGAGTGCCTATCTGAGCAGCGATATTCCTCAAACTCCTGGCAGTGTCTAAGAGGCAGTGTGAGGATTGTAAAGAAAATAAACCTAAAGAGCCTCACAACAAAGGACCTGAAATTCAACCTATTTGAAAAGACAATTTAAGCTTTTAAAAAAATTTATTGCCATCCTGTTTAGTGTGTTACCTACATTTTCAAAATGTGAGAGTACCTTTGTAAAGGCAGATGAATCAGAATACTTTATTAACCCCAGGGGGGAATTTGTTTGTCAAGTAAGGCTGCTGTAGTTTTCTTCTATTCCCCTACACAGTGGCCTCTACAATTCAAAATCTGCATTATTTTCCCCCATCCACAGCACTACAAGGTGACTGATCAGTGCTATGCTTCACAATGAGTGCTGCTGTCACTGCATGAATCAATGACAGAACAATTACCAGAAAAAAACTGTAAGACTGCGTTGGCAGATGCTGTGCACCAGTAATAATAAGCTGAAGCAGCAACAAGCAAACTACACTGACAAGGCTATTCAAAGGTTAACAACGGAACTCAATCAATGACAAATCAAAGATTCCAGTGCGAGTGGAAAAGAGGCAGCTCCACTGAAACATCCAAAATAAATAAGTAAAGCCCTTTGTCATTAAATCACACAGTATAAAAATGTGAACATATAAATATTTTGAACAAAATACACCCTCTTGGGTAGAGATTTAAAATATTAATTTGTCCTGAGGTGGTCTAGAGGAGATGCTACTGTATGAGGTTGAAAATCTTTAGGAAAGTGCTTTTTATATTGCAGCTTGTTATAAAAGGCATGTGTCCAAGTGTCACATTTTAAATGAGGGTGGGTCATCTCCATGAGATGTGTACAAGATGCAGTACTGGGGTTGTTGTAAAGAAAGTAATGTACAACACATTATTTGCTTCTTTTTAAAAGGGAAGGCATCGCTTTACTTAATCACAAAGGGCATTTAAAAAATACGTATTGGCATTTTTAATGTTTTACATTTCGAGAATAAAGATGTGATTTTGAGAAAAAAGTCAAAATGTCAAGAATTAATTTTTCTTCAAGTAAATCTGCTACGTTAGTGCACAGATGCTGGACTCTGTACAAAATGCTCTGTGTAGAGGTGTTAATGAAATCATACTCCAGAAAATTCTTTTTCCTTTAGCCCAGAAACATGGTGTGGTAACAATTATTAGTATTAATAAGAAAATTGTGTCTGACCATAAGAGAAAAAACACAGAAAAAGTTATTTCAACGTTATCTCAAAATGACCAATAAGAAAAATATGAAATTTAGAATTCTAATATTTTTTTCCTAATATGGTTGTAATACCCCATACTTAATTGCTCGCTGTAAAAAGTGAATCACTACATTTCTAATTACATTATTTTTGTGATTCTCTTCAGCATGGTCTGAGATGGCTCATCACATAATAGTTAACAATATAAACCTAAGGCTACATGCCCACAAACTGTTAAGAATCCCTGTCCCAGGGAAGAGACCTACAAGATCTTTCTTTTAGTGTTAAAGTTTTAAAAGAACACTTTACAGAAAAATATTTTGGCCACAGAGATTCCACTTTTGAAACAGGCATGGATAGAAACAAAGGCTACAATGATTCAAGGCTGACTTCTCATCACTGCTTTTCTAACCTGCTGAAAATCAACCTTTGGCTGCTTGGCTAGTGTCGGCATGATCTCTTCTTAAATGTCACTCTCGGTCAGAAGTTATGTGCAATTAACTTTCAGTTAGCCTGTTGTCTTTGCAGATAGTTGGAAACAGATGATGTATTGTTGGTAGCAGTGGATAATTGTTTCTGGCCTGGCTAGCACTTTACCATTGTGTCCTTGTTCTTTTGTGCAATAAAACTAAAATAATGTCCATATTTCTACTCTTCAAAGGTTTTAGACTCCCTTTCACAAGAACTCATCTGATTTTACTACAAGTGAGCAGGAAAAGGCCGCATTTGACGATTCTTTTCTATCGTATTGTGCAGACAATTAAAGAACTTATGAAATGCAAGTTATGATATAATGGTTTGATTAGTTACTGTAATGCAATTACTGAATATAGTAATGTGCTAAATTACTATTTTATAGAAAAAGGCAATGTGAATACAGTAATACATCACTTTGGAAGACATTACAGTCAACTCTGGTGCTATGAATATGTACTTCAAAATTCATAGAATTCTAACTATTAGTCTTGTAAGTTAGATTGAAATTTTACCTATGGACAATAGTATTGGGCCACATCTTTTATTAATTGAATTCAGGTGTTTCATTTAGTCCCATTGCCACAGTTGTATATAATCACGCATTTAGCCATGCAGTCTGTTGTTATAAAGAGCTCACTGAATTTGAATATTGTACTGTAATGGGATGCCATGACTGAAAGAGACAGTTTGTGAAATTTCTTCCCTCCTGGATAATCCACAACCATCTGGATGAAGCACATAGTGTGTAAAAGTTGCCAATGCTCTGATGACTCAATAACCACAGAATTACAAACTTGCTCTAGCATTAACATCAGCACAAAAACTGTGAGCTGGCACCTTTACAGCTGCATGCAAGCCTTACATCTTCAAGCCTATTGCCAAGCATTTAATGGAGTGGTGTAAAGCAGGCTGTCACTGGACTTTAGAGCAGTAAAAATGCATTCTGTAGAATCATAATTATGTTTCTCTATCTGGTGATCTGATGGACTACCCCTCCCCCACCTGCCACCTTCAGTGCTGGTCAGATCTGAAGACAGATGATGAGACTCCACTCAGGCAAGTCTGCAGGCCCTGTTGCTGTGAGCTCCAGGGTCCTCAAAGCTTGTGCCCCCCCAGCTTTGTGGAATAATGCATCACATATTCGTATTCCGTGTTGTGGAAGAGGACGTGCCTCATGCCTGTGCCAAAGAAGTCACACCCTAGTGGCCCTAAGGACTACAGACCCCCGGCACTTACATCACACATAATTAAGACCATGGAGAGACTCATGCTGGACCAGATCTGGCCCATGGTCAGCTCCCTAATGGAACCCATCCAGTTTGCCTACCAGCCCTGACTTGGAGTTGAGGATAGCTGGTCAACTGCATCTACACTCTCCTGGACAAGCACTGAACAATGTTTTTTGACTTCTTCAGTGCATTCAACACCACCAGGCTGGCTCTACTGGATGAGAAGCTGACAGGGATGCAGGCGGATGTCTACAGTGGGGCCTCGATTACTGACTACCTGTCTGACAGGCCACAGGTCTGTGCGTCTGCAGCACTGTGCGTCGGACAATGTGATCAGCAACACTGCAGCCCCGCAGAGGACCGTTCTTTCTCCTTTTCTTTTTACCCTCTACACCACAGACTTTAGCTACTACACAGAGACTTGCCGCCTTCAGAAGTTTTCTGATGACTCTGCAGTAGTAGGTTGTATCAGAGAGGGTGAGGAGAACGAGTACAGGACTGTACAGCACAACACTGTCACATGGTGTGATCAGAACCATCTGCAGCTTAACAAAGCTTGACAAAGACTAAATAACTGATTGTGTACATGAGAAGGACCAAAACACCAGTGACCCCTGTTTCCATCAATGGGGCCAGTGTGGAGAGAGTGGGGGACTACAAATACCTCTGTGCTCACATTGACAACAAGACAGGCCAGAGCTTTCTCTATTTTCTGAGAAAACTCAGGTCCTTCAATATCTGCAGGATGATGCTCAGGATGTTCTGTGAGTCTGTGGTTGCTAGTGCCATCCTCTATGCTGTCATGTGCTGGGGCAGCAGACTGAGAGTAGCAGACACCAACAGACTCAAAAAATGGATCCACAAGGCCAATACCGTCATGGGTGCCTTTCAAATTTATATCTTTTCATGTATAACTGAGCATCTGTAATACAATGCAAT
This sequence comes from Etroplus canarensis, assembly GCA_015106775.1. Lineage (NCBI taxonomy): Eukaryota > Metazoa > Chordata > Actinopteri > Cichliformes > Cichlidae > Etroplus > Etroplus canarensis. Next base: position 12,099 of record VUQH01045765.1, on the reverse strand, counting down.
TCCCCCCTACCCCAGGATTAATAAAGTATTCTGATTCTGATGTATCTGGGTTTGGTGAATGTTATTTGTCTGACTTAAATTGCTCTATTTTTAAAGTTTGGTGAAGGAAGAAAAATGTTATCGGGCTGTTTTACTGGGACATGCCTGGACCCCTTAGTTCCAGGGAAAGAAGGTATTAATTATTCAGCTTACCAAGACATTTTGGACAATACTATGGTTCCAACTTTGGGGAAGGCCCCTTTCTAAAACAGCATGACTGTGCCACAGTGCACAAAGCAAGGTCCATGATGGCAAGGCTGAATGAGTTTGGTGTGGAAGAACTTGACTGCCCCGAAACACCACTAGCATGAACTGAACTGAAACTGCAAGCCAGGCACATTCATCTAAACATCAGTGTCTGATCTCATAAATGCTCTTCTGGATGAATGGGCAAAAATTCCCACTGACACACTCCAACATCTTGTAGAAAGCCTTCCCAGAAGAATGGAAGCTCTTATAGCTGTGATGTGGGGAACAACTCCATATTAATGCCTATGGATGTCAAAGCTCCTAGAGGGGTACTGTGTAGGTTGCCAAATACTTTTGTCCATGTAGCGTGGAGCTCATAGTTTTAACTCTGGAGACATGGATGGTTAATAAAACTTGTACCTAACTCTTACCAATTTCTTTTTCCTAATTTAACATTCAAGCACTGGTCAAACAAGTTCACATGTTGATTTAGCCTTTCATTCTCTCTTTATATCTACTCTCTGTATTTCACAGTATGCTGGAGTTCTCATCAATCATCGCTGTCAAGCAACAAGGATTGATTTTGCATTACCCAAGAGGAAGGAAAGCATAATTACAGGCAAAGTGAGTAACAGCGTTCAGAAAGATATTGGAGCCTATTGTTAAAATCTGATTTTGGAAAGGTTTTTTTTACATCCTACAAGACAGAGAAAGTAAGGATTAAAGTCTAAACAAAAAAGCATTACATTTACAGAATCAGAATACTTTATTAATCCCAGGGGGGGAACAAAAGTTATGCTCTGCAGGTGTAAGAACCACCACTGCTATCCTTTTGACTTCAGTCAGAGAAAGAGTTTGACAGCTCATATGTATATAAAACTTCCAAAAACTAATATTTTTATTGTTGACACTTCGTTCACAAGAAGCGTGGGATTCAGACACTTGTTGTGGGTTGATCCTGCGAGTAAGCAGTCAACTCGGTCCACTTCATACACTTCATATTATGATGATTTTATTTCTGTACACACAGCTCTGAACAGAAGAGTTTTGATCTAAAATGAAGCATCCTTTACTTCGCATGAAAAACTAACACCTACTCTATCAAAATTCAGTGGACAGGATCACCACAAATTACCGTTTTGTTCAGAAAAAAAAAAATCTGTGCCATTTTAGAGACACACTGAACATTGAACTTCAACAGCCAAAATAGATGTGCAGGATAGAAGCTTTCTCTGTGTCTCTAGCCCTCTTGTCTGCATCCTCAGCACTGACATTCATTTGCACTTACATCTTAGTCATTTTACAAGGCTCTTATGCAAAGCAACTTATAATCAGTGCTACTCAACTAGGAGAGCAGCTGTAATAACAATCACTGGAAGCACTTATTAAAAGCTGGGTCCAAGAAAATAATAAAATAACCATATGTTTAGTGGTTATGATCCTCTTTTTGGAGTAACAGCCTGATAGAGCATGCATGTCAAAAAATGCAAAGCAGGATCATGCATTAAATAGATAATTCCCTTCTGGGGCCATGCAGCTTTTGTTGCAAAAAATTCACATTATTTCCTGACTTAATAAGGGTTAACATCTGAACAGCAAGATATGCAAATCCTTACCCCAATTGTCCTATTCATTTCCCAAGCACGATTATATTCAACTTGCACATGAATATTCCACTGAAGTCCCAAAGCCTAATAAGAAAACATGATTGAGGTGGCACAAGTGACTGGAGGAATAGGTACTCTGTCACCAATTCAATCCAGTAATCATTGCTGGATGATGTATTTCAATGCTTGAGGTATCATTTTCTGTAGACAGAAAATTTCAAACGGTGCTCACCCGATAGTATCATGGATTAAATTTCAATTTATGAAACAAAGATATAAATGCACCACATCTCTATATGTTTTAGAAAATTAGGGGATGTGTATTCAAATCAGGGGATTTGTATTTAGTCTATCCAGAAAACTACCAATGGACTTTCACATTTATCTTTCCATGAACTGAAAATGAAAAAATCCTGAAAACAGAGAGCAGATGCCACTATGCATTCATTACAATACATTTTCCATATCAATTAGGCTCACTATGTCCACTTTATTTAGTGCTATGATGTTATGCCAAACATATCACAGAGAGGTGGTTAGAGTTATTGGTTCTTACAAAAAAAGCAGGGCTCATGTTCTGTGTCCTGCATGTGGTTAGATTTAAGCTTATAGTGACACAGTCCTGTTGCTAAGCCTTAGAGTGACTGTTTTCATTGTCACCATCTCAGCGTTTTGAAATGGATCTGACTGTATGAGGAACACTGCATGCTCATGGGCTAATGTCTTGAATAAAACACATCGTTATCCAGTGATCATAACCTGGTTACTCCTCCTTTCTGACTAATGGGGACTATAATTTACTGTCATATTGAATACATGCTATATCAGCATGACTTGAAACTTGTGACTGGGTCTATAAATTCATCAGAAAAGAGTTTACTGAGGTCGTGGAGCAAGGTTTCCCATAAACGTCTACGCAACCAGAAGTCATTTTGTAACCACACAGTATCTGTATTACTGTCAATGCTACACCAATATCTATTCTATGCTCCATCTTATCCAACCTCAATCCTTCAAACTGTTTTCCCACATAGAACCATGGCCTCTAATGTTGCTGTGCTGAATCAGACTTTTTAGTTACTCGCCTCTGTGTCCGGTTCCTTTTACAAACCTTGTGGTGACACTGTAGATACTTAGAAACTTGTAAAAGCCTCTGACTTGAAGCAAACATCAAATTGAGTAACAAGTGTTGCTACAGTAAAAAAACAAAATTAAAGCAAAATGCAGCTTTAAAAATGCAAAGAAACATTTGCAACATGTTATGTAATCTGTCCATATGGAGCCAGTGTACAACATTTAATATTCTGGGGTCTACCCATCTGTATAGAAAAAGGATAGTGAATGATATTTGGCACATCATCTTAAAAATAAGCAAATTTTTCATTTATTAAGCCATCATTGGTTTCAGCTTTGTGCACACAGTTTATGCTGTGGCTCAACTGAGGATCTATATAATTAACATGTGGGTATTTCCTGAAGGGAAAGTTTTTAAATGTGCATAAACAGTGTAGCAGACAGCTTGGAGGATCCACAGAGCCGAGAACGGATTAAAAGCATCTTCCTATTCCAGAGACCCCATGTGAAGAAATGTCTCGGTGGCATGTGAGTGTTTGATTTGTAACCTCCTTACTGTCCTTAAAGAGGATCAAGTGCTGCAAGGGAGCAGAAAGAGAGTCAGGATCCAGGGAGGAGAAAGATTTTTGACTGTGTGGACATAATTTGCTCTATATGACCACGAGAGTAAACAAATCATGTACTTAAAGCATACCTGTGGGAGAATAAATCCAAGCTCTTACTGTTGGTCATATTTAATAACTGGAGTGATTCCTAAATATAAATTCTGAAATGATATTCAACAGGAATGCTACTTAGATGGATGGATGGATGGATGTTTTAATCATACTATGTGCTCAGTGCCAGCTGCTGCTTTAGTTTAGGTTGACAGTTTTCTGTTGTATCATGTAGTACTTGTGTCCACTGAACAGTGGCGGCGGAAAGGTCAGCAGTGAAGTGCTCTGTGCTGGGGGTTGCGGAAGGAGGGGAGAGTCTTGACATTAACACTCAGACTTTCTCTGTTTATTCTGTTATTATTAATCCCCCCATTCAGTATTATGACAAAAGCATGATATCCTTCTCTTCAAAAATACAACCCCATTTCCGAAAAGGTTGGGATGCTGTGTAAAATATAAATAAAAATACAATTCAATGATTTGCAAATCTTATAAACCACTATTTTATTTACACAAGAACATAGAAAACATATCAAATGTTCATGAAAAATCTTGAATTTGATGGCAGCAACATGCCTCAAAAAAGTTGGGACAGGGCCATGTTTACCACTGTCTAGCAACCCTTCTTCTTTTACTGACAGTCTGTTAACATTTGGGAACTGAGGAGACCAGATGCTGGACCTTTGGGAGAGGAAGGTTATCCCATTCTTGTCTAATATAGGATTCCAGTTGCTCCAGTTGCTGGATCTTCTTTGTTATATTTTGCACTTCATGATGTGACAAATGTTTACAGTTGGTGAGGGGTCTGGACTGCAACCAGGCCAGTTCAGCACCCAGACTGTTCTACTATGAAGCCATACTATTGTAATAGCTGCAGTATACAGTTAACAATTCTCTTGCTGAAATATACAAAGAATTCCCTGAAAAAGATATCATCTGGAGGGCAGCATATGTTGATCTAAAACATGTACATACATTTCAGCATTGATTATCCTTTTCACATGTGCAACTTGCCAGTACTATAGGCATGAATGCACCTCCATACCATCAGTGACACAGGCTTTTGAACTAAGTTGAAAGGTCCTTCTTGTCTTTAGTCTAGAGCAGGGATGGCCAAACTTTTTTTTCCTGAGGGCCACATACAGAAAAATATACGAAGGACTGGGCCACTCACTAGTTGAGGTATACTGCCTCACTTCTAATGCATTAATGTTTGTAAAATCAATCAGATGCAGGTAAATTATGTTTGATAACTGAACATGTTTGAAGAAAAAACCTCCATCACAGCTCTCCATTAAGGGATTTTCATTTTATTTTTTACAAAAAGGTTGGCAGGTCATTCTCTCAATGACAGCTGCAGATGCTTCTTAGGATGGTGATCTCCTTCGTAGTCCTGTATGAAGACAGAGACAAGAAGAGAAGTAGGGTATGTGACTATTTCAAGCTTGTTAAATTATTGGGCTTGTTAACACATCAAATACTGCATCCTCTAGACTCTAGAGGATGCAGTATTCATGATTTCTAAAAAGAAATTCAAATTTCAATTCGTCTGACCACAGAACAGTTTCCACTTTGCCTCAGTTCATTTTAAATGAGCTTCAGCCCAGTGAAGACTGGCATTTCTTGATCATGTTCACATATAGTTTCTTCTTTGCATGATGGAGCTTTCACCTGCATTTGAACTGTGTTCACAGACAATGAATTCTGGAAGTGTTCCTGGGGCCATGGAGTGATTTCCACGACAGAATCACACCTGTTGCAATGCAGTGCTGCCTGATGGCCTGAAGATCATGAATGTCCATAACCAATTAACCTCAGCATCATATTCTTTCAATAAAACACCACCCCCCGCTTCGGTAAGCATCGAGCAAGAGACTATCCCAGAGCTACCACTAAGTCTGTACTTATATATAGTTTATATACTCTATATTTGTATTCTTCGGACAAAAGGCAAAAGACGTACAAAAAATACTTTCCTTAGGAATACAATATCCATTTGGTATGCTGCACACAAACATATAGGTGATATGCCCATATTGTCTCAATTTACTCCTATTTGGGGTAATGAACAGTTTATACCCGGCTGGAAGGATGAGAGATTTAGGTCCTGGAATGCAAACGGTATTCAGAAGGTGAAGGACCTTTATTCAGATGGCGTCCTGCTTACATTTGATCAATTATGTCAGAGGTACCAAATTTCGAAGAAGCACTTCTTCAAATATTTGCAGTTACAGAGCTATATTTCCTCAAAACACAAAGAGATAATGTGTATACCATCTTTATCTAAATTAGAGGAAATGACACTTGCTAACTTAGAAGGGAAGGGCCAACTATCTAAATACTACAATATGTTAGTAGCACATAGTACAGAATCAACATTAGTTAAATTAGATACCTGGAGAATGGACATACAGGAAAATATTGATGAGTCAGATTGGAGGGATGCTTGTTTAAAAGCACAAAAACAAACAATAAACACAAGATTTCAATTACTTCAATATAAGTGGTTGATGAGAATGTACATAACACCTGTCAAACTCCACCGTATGTCTGCTAATATTCCAGATGTGTGCACCAAATGTTTGACTGAGAAAGGAACTTTGTTCCATTGCTTGTGGGATTGTGCAAAGATCCAAAACTTCTGGAAAGATGTTTTACAATGTCTGTTGGAAATGTTCGGTGCTATAGTCCCTTTAAATGCTAAACTATGTGTGCTTGGAATATACCCAGAGAACTTGCCGCAAACACAGAAACAGTATGCAGTTTTGGACTTTGGACTTCTACAAGCCAGGAGAGCTATTGCACTGTGCTGGAAGAGTATGGACGCTCCTACAATGAAGATGTGGATGAAGGAGCTTTCTGGATGTATTGGACTGGAAAGATTAACATACATTGCCAAGGGCAAATGAAAAGACTTTGTCAAACTCTGGGAACCATATATGAATATCATGACAAATGAAAGTGCTAGATTTTTCTGAAATGATTTGCAAATGCTGTAAAATGTAGCCCCCCCACCCCTTCCTTTTTTTTAACTAATAAATTTAATTTTTATTTATTTTGAATTTTATTTTCCTCCTTAATTTGTTAATTAGTCCAGTTTCATTATGTTTATTTGAATTGAAAGATGATGCAAGGGTATGCAGTATGTGTGTGTAATGTGTAAATGTTATTTGTTTGTGAAAAATTTTGAAAAAGACGGTTAAAAAAAAAAAAGAATGTCCAGTACTGTTTTTTTGACTGTGTCGCTTGTGCACAGAGATGTCTCCAGATTCTCTGAATCTTTTGTTGATATTCTGTACTGTAAATAATAGAATATTCAAAGTCTATGTGATTTTACATTAAGGAACATTATTCTAAAGTTCCTCTACAATTTGTAGATGCAGTTTCTTGCAGATTGCTGAACCTCTGCCCATACTCACTTCTGAGAGACTCTGTCTCTCTAGGATGCTCTTTTTTAAGATAAGATATAAGATAAGGTATTCCTTTAACTGTCCCAAAGTGGGGAAATTCCAGGTGTTTTAGCAGTAAGACAAAGTGACAGCAGCGTATAAAAAAGAAATTGCACCAAAAACAAGACATTAATAATAACAACAACAACAACAGCAAGAATAACAGCCCGTATGTTTATCAGTTCCATTTTTTTACATTATTTTACATGTACCCTTGCATAATGTTCATTATTAACAGAAAGGAAGAAAATGCACTGTTTTTTTCAAAGTGACATTATATTGGTGTTTGATATGTGAGGTCTACTGAGAGCAGTGCTTGTTATAAAGTCTAACTGCAGCAGGAAAGGAAAGATCTGCAGCATTGTCCCTTCATACACTGTGGGTGAAGCAGCCTGTCACTGATGGAGCCCCAGCGATGTTACTGTGTCGTGCCTAGGTTGGGAAGTTTTGTCCAATATTCATTCAGAGGTCAAATTAGCTGACATTCTCCTCTCTCCCACTGCCCGGTCTATTGCCAGTTAACTTAATCAGTTTCAACATGTTCCTCCAGCTGTTTTTTTTAGTACCACTTATTTTTCCAGCCTATTGTTTCCCTCATCCCAACTTTTTTGAGCTGTGCTGTGCCATCAAATCCAAGCTAGTATTTTTTATGAAATAGTAAAATGCCCCACTTTCAACATTTGATATGTTTTCTAGATTCTTTTGTTATTACAATGTTGGTTTATGAGATTTGCAAATCATTGCATTGTGATTTTATTTATTTTTTACACAGCATCCCAACCTTCTTGGAATTGGGGTTATAATTTTGAAGAGAAGAGCATCATGTTTTTGCCATAATACTGAATGGGGAGATTAATAATAACAGAATAAATGTGTCAGGATTTAGGTAACGTAAATGATTTAAGTTGCAACCACAAACAATCAAGTCACATCAACAGTCATCTTGTGTAGAAATGTACATTCATCCATCTGTTAACAGTTAACTATATGATGGGTTGTGAGTTCTGTGTCTCCTGTGCATTCACTGGTTGTGGATTTTATGGGAAGATCCTTGCTGAGCCAGGAGGTTGGCTGAACTTCAGTTGACCTTCATTTGCATAAATTCTTGCAATTAGGCAAGGCACTGCCACAACTGAAGAAACCAATTGGATAGGCACTAATCTTAGTTTGCACATAAGAACATGACTGGACCAGCATTAAGCCTAGAGTGTCAGTCTGCAGAATAATAAAAGCTAAGTTTTAACATATTCATTCATTAGATTAAAGTCTGCTGTACAGATAACACTTGTTGGGACAGAGTTCACTGACATCACTAATGACGTCATTCTATTGTTTAGCCTCTATTAGGGACATTTTATTTATTGTGTGCTAGGTGCTATTTCTGCACACTGACTGTGATCAAGCTTTTACAATAGCTGTGAAAAAGTCTTAAAATGCAAAAATATTCATGCAGTCCATCTACATCAAAGCGAGGACAAGAAAAATGTTCTATAGCTGGGATGCATTTGCATTTTGAGTTTCTTTTTTATCAGAATGTAATTGTATGCTCACCTGGACTTCTCACAGGGAAGTAGCTTTTATCCAAAAGGTTGTCTCTGCAGTGGCACGATCCTCCACCCACACCTCTCGCCAAGGGGCCTCGCCTCAGGTTTTATCTGGGATGCCAGCCCCACTCTTCACACTTTACTGTACAAACAAGCACAAGCACACATACACTCACTCAGAGCTGTAATTACTGTCAGGGCAGCCAGAGCAGAGAAAATAGGCTGCAGCCAAGTTGCTCTAAAGTCTTTCCAGCTGGCTCCGTGTCCATGTGGATTCACTTTATTCTGACTATTTTGAGAATAACAGTAGTCTAACTGATCAGAGATCGGTTTAGGGAGTGAATTGTTATTGCAGAACAGCCTGTTATGACGTTAATGTCACCATTTGTTTGTGCCATTTCTTTTTTCAGTTATTAACAGCAGTTGTTTTGTGACAGCCACATTATTATCACATCGCCAACTTCCGCATTACTCAGATTCCTGTTTCTTTGCTGAATGTATATGCACAGTGAATTCTGTTCCATTGCACAGAATTCTGATTGGTAACACTTCAGAATGAGGAACCCATATTTATGATCAGTTACCAGGAAACAAATGAGGAGGCAAGATTAGCTGCTGGTAATCCTCTTTATCATCACCTGTCCATTGGTACCTAATAGACTGGCAATGATGAAGCAATGATTTAGCACCAAGTAGCCACTTACTATAATGTACCATTTTACGTGACAGTAATCATAATCACAGATATCCATAAGCTGATCATAGTTGGGTATTTGTTAACAAGTCATCAATTATCAACGAATCCTGATAATTGATGTATTAATGATTAAAGGAAATTTTTAAATGAACTTATCTTTAAGTAACCATCAGGTACTTAATTAAATTTAGTTATGATTCACTCGTTGTACTCACCCCAAGGACCTCAACCCTCCAAGGATATGCCACCCTCATGGAATCTGATCCTGACAAGTTGGTCAGAAACATGCACATGAGTAGCCCGCTGGAGGTCGTTTTGGTTTTAACAGAGCTCCTCCGGTTCCTCCTAGCACAAAGGAGCAAATATCATGCTGCTGCTGGGCTGATGCCCTTCTGTGGTCCTGTTCAGCTCTCCTTGTGTCTCCTGGTATCTCCTCCACACTTTTGAGGTTGTGTTGGGAGACACAGCAAACCTCCTTGCAGCAGCACATATGGATGTGCCATCTGGGACAAGCTGATACCCAGTCTATACCCATCACTTGCAAAACCATTTCCTTAGTTTTCTAATTTTTTTTTAATCTCCTGGGCACCTGTTGTCATTTTCATTTGCACCAAATTAGGTGAAATTGACTCATAATGGTTTTTGTTTCCTCATAGGACAGATTTAAATTCCAGTTATATAGTGATGATTAAGTGATCCCTTAATTTTTTTCAGCAGTGTATTTTCTTAGATTGATTGGGAGTTATATTTGCATATCATCTGCAGCACACAGTGGATGGGGCTACCACAGCTTCCTATATCTTCAAATTTCAGGTGATCACTTAGCCTCTACTAGCCACAAAACCCCTTCTGTCTTTGTCAGTCTGTCTTTGACTGCATGAGTGAGCCTAAGCAACTCATCAAAAGCCTGAATATTTAGGTCAGTCACTAATTACTGCGCAGAATAGGTATGTCTAATTTTTTACAAGTTGGTTGTCAGCTATGTTAGGCCATTGTTTAAGCTTGCTGTGAAGTCGGGTGGCACAAGATATGCAGCAGTTCAGCTTTTTACTGTAAATTTTTGTTTATTATGGAATAAAATATATTATTCCCATGTGGAAAAAGAGTACACAAATTTAACCTATAAAAATACAGTTATATTATATAGTTACAATTTAAAAAAAAATCAGAAATAAGCAAATAAACTGAAGCTAAAATGCCAGCTTGCAGCTGTTGGTTGTCATAGTTACACAACAGGCCGAAGCTGCTATAAATAGTTACTGTCTGAGCAAGTGAAGAAAAGATTTGTCACTGTAAACAGACCTCAAAGAAATGTTGACACACATCAACCCTGTGCATAGTTTGACACACCTGAGTAAGAGCAAACCAAAAGGAGTCAAACTGGACTGTATGTTGAAACCTATTCGGTTTAGAGCTTTTCCTGGAGACGAGAAATAAGCAGTTCTATATCAGAAAAACAGCATTCCCTCTACTCCATCTACTCATTCACATACCCTGTTAAATTCATAAATAAATAAATGACTGACAGATGTAGCATCTGATATGCATCAGTAAGCTGTGGCATCCACAAGACGTGGCGTATATCACCAGGGAACTGTAAGCAAAACATTGTTTATATCCCTTTGGCATGATTCTTTTTGATCCACTTTGGGAATTTTAGAGGGTTTTACATGAAACATAAATTTGGACACTCAGAATAGACCAGGGTAAACATAATCAAAGACAGAAAATGAAAAGCAACAGCACATCCTAAATATGCTTGGCAGATAGAGCAATATAAATATAATGAATCATTTGGGAAGTTAACAGTTCATTATTATTGTCCTTGGATGCAAAAAATAAAATACGTATATCTTTAAAATTGACATATTTAAGCCTAGTTTAGCATATTTTGTGCTCAATGTTGCCCGTCTAGACTTTAGTGCTTAGAATGTCCCCATATGAGATGCAAAAAATTTCTACTACTGCAACTTTAAAAAACAAAAACAATACTTTTATATTTGTCCATTGTCACCTTTAAGGTTGTCCCCGACTGTTTGTATGTGCACATGTATATGTACATGAAGATTCAAGGCCACAACCCAGAGATCTCACAACAGGTTTCATAAAGAGGAGCGGGTAGTGTCCAATGCAGTGACTAGGTCAGCTATTTAACTTGCAAGACTTTGTAGTGGCTGCTGTAATTTTTTTTTTTTTTTGGGCCAAGATGGCAGTGCAACAGTAGCACGTGGCCACTCCAGAACCAAGGTGGTGCTTGTTCCCCTGTGATTGTCCATGTTCTGACACGGTATTTGGGTGTTCGGATGTTGTGGACGCCGGAACAGTGGTGTTCGTGTTCGAAAATCGGAGGTTCGAGGATGACCAGACGCCGTTGTAGCTCCGTCCACGGACGAGGCTAACTGGTGATCCGATGGCGTTGTTTTTTCATGACCTGCTGGGCAGCGTCCGGGAACCAAACTTTTTGGTTTCTGGGGGGAGTATCGTCACAGGGCTGATGCTGCGGATGGATGGTTTCTGGGAACTCCGATCTCGGCTTGCTGTGTGGACCCGGACTTCAGTCCTTGGCGTCGCCGGATGCCGGTGGCCGGGGAAGAGGACATCGTGGGCGGGGTGTTGTGCTGGGCCGGAGGCGGGCCCTGGCCGGCCGGCACCACCCTTGTATGGGGCACTGGGTCCTGGGGGAACGCTATATCATTTCACTGTGTATTTATATGTAGTTGAAATGACAATAAAGTAATCTAATCTAATCTAATCTAATTGGGAGGGAATATGACATAGAGATGACATTATAGAAAAACGAAGTCCATATAGAAAAGATTCTGAGGTAAATGAGGAGCTTTTTAT
>VUQH01045764.1:5996-59392 GCA_015106775.1 Etroplus canarensis | reverse complement strand
GGGGGGAAAAAAAAAAAAAAAAAAAAAAAAAAAAAAAAAAGGGGGGGGGTGATAAAAGCGGCAATAATGTTAACACAAAACCGGGACAAATCAACCATCAGTAAACTACTTTTGTAAATCAAACAGCATTTTAAGACCTTATTTTTCTTGATTTCTGAGTTTTCGTTGATTAGGGAGCACCCTGATTAAAACTTTCTATTATTTCTGTCTTAGAATGTCTCATAACCTGAAAATCCACTTTTATAGTGTTAAGAGATTTTTATATATTTGCCATCAAGTTTGAGCAGTGAAAATATGAAGTCTCTTACTGCCAGCATTCATCCAGCACCCCCAGCAACAAAATCAATATATTTATAACCATGGAGAAATGCTGGGTGTGTGCTTCTGTGTTCATGTCGCTTTATATACGTTAGTGGAGCTACACTGAGCTGGCTTTCTGTTATAAATTTACAACTGTGTGCTTCCTTCCTACTCTCCATGCTGACTTTTGCAGCATTTTGATACAGCCGAATTCACAACAATTCTCAGACATTTTTACCTCCTCCAAATAAGTTATGTGATCAGCTCGGTTTATTTGTCCAGTTCTGTGTGTGTAAAAGAATTATTTAAAAAAGTGAACATGAAAAGTTTTACTGGAGGTGGGGCTTGGCCCAAGGTAAGTGTGATTACATTTTTAAATCAATGTGGATACAGGAATTTTTGGAAGGATTTTTCAAAGCTGTTGAGCCTTGACGGAGCAATACAGTCTGACTGCTTGTTCTGGTCCTGTTGTTAGACAACAGAACAACTATGAAATATTGACTTTGTAACGTGGCCTATAAACTACAGCAAATAACTGCTAATGTGCTCAAGCCATTTACCATGTTGCTTCTCTGCTCCACTCAAATCCAGATTTTTGTAACCACGATCTTATCGGACAAATTCTGCATTCGCATGGTGATTGTGCTGTGAATTTGGCTGTGTTTACAAGTGATGTTTTTGCTCAGACAGAACATCAGAAGCCTCAGAGTGTCTGTCAGGTCTGTAGTCATGCAGTCCTAGAAAGCAGCAGACATTTTTAAAAATTTTAACACCATTTTACTTTGGCTCTTCATACAATTTTGCTCATCAGCTGGCTGAAAGAACTACTAACAGCCCACAGACAAGCTGTTTGTGAAACAATGGTGCAAGCTTTATGCAGAGGACCAACAAAGTACCAAAAAGTAACTGTAAAGCTACAGACAAAAATGGAGCTCCAAACCAGGGGTATACAGGCATGGTATAAAATGTTATCCGTTTTGAGGTTAAACTTAAAATATACATTCTTGGAACATGTGAGACCAATATACGTCTTAAAGTAGCAGAATATAGGACCTTTAAAACCTCACTTTATCTTAGGATGACACCTCTGGTTGCAAAAAGACTTAAGTTGTATAGAATTGTGAGTGCAGGCAGGGTGTAGTGGGTGGAGACGAGTGTCATGGGTGCTTTCTGACAGAAGGACAGAAGCAAGAATGAAGGGGAAGGTTTAAAAGATGGTAGTGAGGCCTGCTATGATGTATGGTTTGGAGACAGTGGCAATGACAAAAAGACAGGAGGCGGAGCTGGAGGTGGCAGAATTGAAGATGTTGAGATATTCTCTGGGAGTGACCAGGATGGACAGGATTAGAAATGAGTAGATCAGAGGAACAGTGCAAGTTGAGAAGTTTGGAGACAAAGTCAGACAGGCAAGGCTGAGATGGACTGGACATGTGCAGAGGAGGGATAGTGGATATATTCAACAAAAGATGTTGAAGATGGAGCTGCCAGGCAGGAGAAGAAGAGGAAGACCACAGAAGGTTCATGAATGTAGTGACAGAGGACATGCAGAGGGTTGGTGTGAGGACAGAGGATGCAAGGGATCCTCCTACTGGCGGTTATGTGTGAATCTTTAGGTTTCCAAAAAAAAATCCAAAGTATTCTTGTGAATAACATGAGGCAGAGCACTTTGCATTTACTGTGAACACATCGCAAGAAGCTAACTTGTCTCTATATAGTTACCTGGTAGTTCTTGATGTTCCCCAAGATCTTCTTAACTTCTGGTTGGACTTCAGCCATGAAGCTCTCCACTCTATCTGGTTTGGTCTCTTGCAGCTTGGCTTTAACACTGAACATGCACATAGAGAGATATTTGTTAACAAAAGCCAATACTCGTGATAGATCATTCAAAATCAGAACTCCACCTCATCAGCGCATCAGGCCTACAGCAGTGATACTCACGACTTCACATAGTCCTTAATGTAAGTCATGTATCCCTTCTTGTCAAAGCCTGTCTCCTGCAGTTTGTGGTTCAGGACAATGTCAACACCTGAGACGGAGGCTGCCTCACTGGAGTCACATGCTTCCTCGGCAGAGGCATTGGCTGAAATTAAAGCATCATCGAACCCTTCTGTCCTGGTAACAGTCTGGACTCATTAGGCAGAGGGGCAAAGAGGAAACAAGATGAGAGAGGGTAGACATAGTGGTGTATCACAGTGAGACTACACAAAATATACAATGAGGCAACTGATGGGCACCTGAGGAGGCCTGTATGCTGTAAAGCCTGATATAAAGCCACAGCTGACTGGGTCTCTTTATCATTAAAGTAAACATTAACTTGCTGGTAGTTTACCATTTTCTGCTTGTTCTGTGAAACTATTAATGACTCATAAATTAAAAAAATACTTAAAATCAAAAGGAGGGGATGAACTTATTTCAAGACAGAAAAAGTTTGAGACCCACCACCTTAAAGGGGACCCGTTATACTTGTCCTGGGCACAGCCCTTAGTTTATGTTCCTACTTTGTCCTTTGTAAACAGAAGCTGTACACAGCAACAGAGCACTGGTAAATTTTTTCCATTTTTTCAAGCCAATTTTATGTGCGAGTGCACACAAACTTATAATGCAAGAGGTCAATATGATACTAAACAGTTGTTGCATTTAAAAAAAAAACCTTCTCCATGTTGCTTAGATGTTGGAAAACCAGCCATTATGACACATCTTTACAGTCAAGATGACGTCTTGTAAGAACAGCGGCATCCACCTTACTTTAGTCACAAATCACATGACTCATACTACAAAAACTTGTAACAAAGCTCCTTTCAATTTTGAGGTGTAAAACCTCCTGGAAATTCATCTTATTAGGGTAAATGTGAGAATAAAGTCCCCTGACTGAAGAAATAACATAATGTGGTACTACCATACGATGATCTAGTTACACACCACCCACTCACCTTTCCTTCAACTTCGTAAAAGATTCCACTATCAGATTCTTTGAATTTAAAGGCATCTGAGAACATCTCATCACCTGTAAAGGAAAACAACTACATTACAACAATATCTGCCAGATATTCAAGCCAACAAATGGTTCTACCGTGAACTAACAATATTAAGTGAAAAAAGCTTTCAAAGTTATACCTTTCATGTGCGTGAGTTTAAAACATGTTATAATGCGTAGCTCTGTGTAAAAGTGACAATGCCCAATCTAGAAGAATCTGCCGGACAAAAATAAAACTGCAGCCAACAGCGGAGTGATGCTGAGAGGCCACATTCACCGCGTTACTACACCATGACGAACCCTCACATGAATATCCCCCACCACCGGCCCGTATCAAGGCCCCCCGCTAAGAGTCGGCGAACTTTCACACTTTTCTACAACTTTATTTAAACTCTGTTACGGCCAAAGCTTAAACATGAACCGGCCTGAATCGCCGGCTAGCCGACAGGGTGGCTAACACTCGGCACATTCCCCCGATTGAGTTTTTCGTTAGCATGTGGCTAACGCTAACTTCCGAACCATGAGTTAGCCACTTAGCACGACCAAACTCTCACTTACAGCACCGTAACACAGGCTAAATAAACATCGCCACCCGGTAAACATGAAAGAAGACACATAAAAAGACCACTCACCGCTGATAATGTCCCTGAAGATAATCATTTTGCTGCTTGAGTGTTGGTTCTTCCCAGAGACAGAGAGCAGACCGACCGCCCAAACAGCGCAGGAGAGGAAAAAGACCGAGCGGGCCGCGAGGCGCTACATTTACATCCTGCTGACGTCAGCGTGGGTCGGCTCCTGCTCCGAGCTTTGCTGCCACCCGTGGTCAGAATAAGTACTACTCTGTTCATCAGCGGAGAGAGGTTTGAGGAAATTAATGAGCCCTGCAGCGAGGAATTTTTCTATCTATCTATCCATCTGTCTGTCTATCTAGTCATCAACCCATTACACCCTGGTCATGATCCATGAACTTCTCCTGTCTGGACGATGCTGCAGGACACTGTTCGCCCAAACAACCAGACACAAGAACAATTTCTGCCCCAGACCATCACTTCACTGAAGTTAATTTAGCTGTTCGTTGCTAATAACGTCTTACTATTAGCATGCCTTTTGCACTTCATTCTTTTTTAGTAGTATGTGTGCTCCTCAAGCTCAGGTTCTTTACTAGAGGCCTGGGAGTTTGAAGGTTCTGCCCAGTATCTCATCTGTTCCTAGGACTGGACTCTTCTGGATAGAGACCTCTGGTGTTGCACCTGGAATCTGCTAGAGCTATTCTTCCAGTTTGGAGTTTACAGTTCCCAATGCTCCTGCTAGCACTGGAACCGCTTTGGACTTTTCCTCCCACATCTGCTCCAGTTGTTCCTTCAGCCCCTGGTACTTCTCAATCTTCCCATACTCTGTCTTCCTGATGTTGTCAGCAGGGATTGCTACATTATCATAACTGCAGTCTTCTGTTCCTTGTCAACCATCACTATGTCTGGTAGGCTGCCCAACAGCTACTTCTCTGTCTGGATCTTAAAAGTCCCACAGGACCTTAGCCTTGTTGAGCTCAACTAGCTTTTGAGGTTTTTTCCATCGGGACTTGGGGACTTCTAATCCTCATGCAGTGCATATATTCCCGTATAATAGCTGGATAGTGTATGCAAAATCCTTCTACTGGTGAAATAAGAACTTTTTCCAATTTTCACCTTTTTAAAGATTAATTTGAGGCCAATGTCAATCGACTTGCAAAGCATAGCAGAGCAGAATATCAACACTTTCCTTGTGGTAAGAATGCAGCCTTGTCTAAATGTGTCACCATTCAGATAAACCACACATCCATGCATTATCTGTAAAGCAACTTTATTGTTCATTTATCAGCATATTATTTTGGTACAAGCTGTACCATTTAAGCTTTTATTGTAATAATCTCAAACTATACATGAAATGGATCCCCTTTGTAAAATTCAAACCAGATGAAATGTTATTATCCAGCTGCCGTTCATCCAGGGCAACAGTGCGATTTCCTCAGTTTATGCGGGAAAATATAAAGTCCAATTATGTGCGTTGTGAAACCATTCAGACAGAGAAAAAGTCCTGGGGGCGCCTAATAGTAAAAAGAACATGGAGGTGGCATATTGGGAAGCAAGTCAGGGGAATGGTTAAGACCTCTTCAAAAAGGGAAAAAAAAACACAAGAGTGCAGCTCATGAACAGAACCAGCACATTCAAACTGAGCACGTGCAAGAAAAAAGGAGGAAAAATAAACATTAAAAAAGTAGTCCATGTACAATTATACACACAAAATAAACATGAGAATTTATTGACAGATGATAGAGATGTAAGTGCAAAAGTTTAAATCTGCTCCAAAAGCCTCCACTCATTTACTAGCTCACTTTTCCCACTGTGAACACATAAGACAGTGAAATAATTTCAAATTCAAGGGTACTGGGGACAAGTTTCTCTGACGAATGTCTTAACCAGTAGTCCTGTGATTGGTGACTCATGACTAAGGATTCAGTTTTAGCAGGAGGGTAAGCACTGCACAGGGGACACATTGTTATCCAGAGTCTCAGTTGGATCTTAACTTAATAACCTAAACCAAGCAGTAAACCGAATCTTAACAATTAAAAGACTACAGCTGTCCACAGTCTGTGATGACAAGCTTCTTTGTGGGAGTGCCTCCCTTTGTGCCCAGTGCGCCCATCTGTTGCACTATATCCATGCCGCCCCGAACCCAGCCAAAAACCACATGTTTGAAGTCCAAGTGTTCAGCTTTCTTCAGAGTGATGAAAAACTGAGAGTTGTTGGTGTCGCGCCCGCAATTTGCCATCGACAGGATTCCTGGGCCTGTGTGCCGAACATCAAAGTTCTCGTCCTCAAATTTGTCACCGTAGATGGACTTGCCTCCCGTGCCGTCACTCCTGGTGATGTCACCACCCTGAAACATCCATAGAGAACTCATTATTAAAGGTCTATTGACAGAGAACTTTCTTCACTATCTGAGCGACAGCACTGATTTAAAGGCAACAGAACCAACAGAATATATTTTAGTAACTATAAAGCAAGAACAGCTGTAATATTAAAACCAATATAGTAAGATACATCCAGCAGTAGAGCTGCGTCTGAACATTGACAATTAAAAGCAAGTTTTCAGTCAATTCTTGCTTCTTTGTTTTTCTCCTTTGGCCAGATGAACTTAAGATAATAGAGACCCCTTTGTGGAACAAAATACCCAGACACCAACTCATCTGAGAAGCTGGGGAAAAAAAGAAGATAAAACTGTTTGCAATTTAAAAAAAAAAAAGATGGAACAGTCATTAACATTTTACGTCAGAGAAACAGTTTAAAAAATATGTACTTCTAGTCTGTCACTGTGGGAAGACCAAATTGCAAAATGCCAGTTTAGTATGCAACAAAAAAGGCATCACCCCAAACAGGTGAATCACATTTGTCTAAAAGACTGCTCAAATAAGAAGCTACTGAAACACCATTTTCCAAAAATATTTGTGCTAAGGTTGTGCAATAAGAGGAGGGTGTAATTTTATGAACCTGAGTAAATTCTACTTCATAGCTATCAAGCACAAGTTTTACATTCATCTAATCTCGATCATCTCCTCACCTGGCACATGAAATCCGGTATGACCCTGTGGAAGATGGAGTCCCGTAGCCCAAAGCCTCTCTCACCAGTGCAGAGCACCCTGAAGTTCTCTGCAGTTTTGGGTACAATGTGTGAAAACAGCTCTATAGTGATGGTGCCCAGCGGTTCGCCATCAGCTGCCACATTGAGGAACACCTGTGGGTTAGAGTCTCTGGAGTGCTCTTGAATTCTGGACATCTGTGGTGAGGACACAGATGCAGTATTGTCATCAGACTGGCCCATGCGGCTCTGACACTCGCAGAAGGTCTTCTTGAAGGATTCGGCAATCTCCGGAGTTTTGAACTTGGCTGCCAGCTGCTCCACCACACCTTCTCCATCTGGAAAAACAAAAAGGGACCATGAGACAGAGGTTTGTAATGTTTTTAGGTCAGCAAAATCTTCCTATGGCTGCACCACATACATTCTCTTTTGCATGAATATTACATAAAGTAAAACAAGTAATTCGTTGAAAATACAAGATTATCAGCAAGTAGTTGAAAATACAGAAAAAACAACTATCATTGTTACAACAGCAGCTAACACAGAAACAGACTTCATATCTATGCTGTATGAGTACCTGAGTAATCTCTGGCAGTCCAGATCAGTGCATTCGCTGAGGCGTTCATGGGTTTGAGTTCCATCGCCTGTGAAATGGTGTGGTTCGCACAAACTCGCAGCACTTGCTCTCTTCTCATCAGGATTCGGTAGAAATGTTTGGTTGGGTGGAAAAGGATCTTGATGTCACCGATGCCACGCTCCTTCCATTGGCTAAGGTCCCGATCCCAT
Source organism: Etroplus canarensis (assembly GCA_015106775.1). Taxonomy (NCBI): domain Eukaryota; kingdom Metazoa; phylum Chordata; class Actinopteri; order Cichliformes; family Cichlidae; genus Etroplus; species Etroplus canarensis. Next base: position 51,717 of record VUQH01045764.1, on the reverse strand, counting down.
CGGTACAGTTTGGCGCGCTCCTTAAACAGGATCTCCTCATCCTCCTCTCCAGATTTTGTCTCCACCTGAGAGAAACAATGCTCCCTTCATTCAATAAACTTAAACATTAATTTCTAGAAACGGAGTGAATTGTTAAAGCTCAGAAGCTTTACGTACCTCTGGTAGGGATACTATGGGCTCAAAGTGGATCTCCACATTATTAGGAGCTTCTTCTTCATCACTCCCCTCCTCATCAGCATTGTTTTTAGCTGCAGAGGTCATTGCGGACCCAAATACTGTTGCTCCAGCATTTGCCCACGAAAAATTAGAGTCTGCAAGCAAAACACAAAGAACGTAGTAAAATAATTTGTGATGAAAAACAACAGTCAAGACAAGCAAGTAAAAAAAATGTTTTAATATTAAAGCCAACCTTTTGTTCCAAATGCAAATCCTTCTGTTGTTTTGGCCAAGTCAGCAAAAGAAAACCCTCCAAATGAGTTGAAGCCAAACGTAGCAGAGTCTGCAACCAGAGGAACAAAGACATTTAATACTGAGAAGTTTTTCAAAAACCTCAGTGGGCTGGGCAACAGCAACCCTGATCACTGAAACAAGTTAGTGCAACAGCCCAAGAATACATAAATATATTTTTAAAATGACTACTCTATCAATTTCAGCAAAACAAATACCAGAAGGGGATAATAATCAAATTATGAGATCAAACCTCTGTCAAAGTTAAAAAGTTAAGAGAGAAGAAGAGAAGAGAGACTGTAGGTGTGGCCTTTTTATGAGTAAAAGTTTATAAGTACATAATGTACCTTCTCTACAGTGTTTACAGTTAAAGACTGATGAGTGATCTTACTTTAATTTTGCAAAAAAAAACAATTTATTTCATCGAGTCCTATTTATGTGTATGTTTGGCTGCTCTCTTGTATTGTCCATAAGGAGTTGCCACAGTGGATTAATCCGCACTGGTAATTTGGCAGAGGTTTTACGCCGGATGCCCTTCCTCGCACAACCCTCCATGGTGAGAGGGGCTTGTGCCCCCCCCACCCCCCACCTGGAATCAAACCTTTCACTTGTAGAGCAAATGTGTAAACCACTACACTGCAGGGTAATGCCTTTTGATAAGTCGGTAAGTGATATTAAATGTAAGGAGCCGCACTAATTCTTTTACTTTTTCTTTTTCCACCCCCTAATGTGGGATGTTGGGCTTGTGATTCCTGGGGTATAGGGTGTGTCATGTTCAAGGATTAAAAGCTGTACGGTTTGTGGAATGCAAAGTTTGAGAAATTCTAAGGGGTGCGGTAAAGATGTTGGTAGAACTATAACTTTCATGGAAAAAGCTTTTCAGAATCCGCATACTTTATTAATCCCAGGGAGGAAATTACTCAAAATTGAATTTTTGGGCAAAGTCAGCAAACTTCAGGTTTCACTGGTTCTTCTGTACAAGCAGTTTTAATGTGCTTATGACCATTGAAATTAGAATGAATTTAGAAAGTTCTTTATAATAACTGCCAAAATAAGTACCTGAAGGTATTACCAAGAAGGCAAGAAAATATGTATACAAAAAAGAAAAGGGGAAAACCAGTATACCCTTAGCTAATATTATGTACATGTAAAAATGTATTAAGTACATCTCATGAGAATCCAGCTCCTCATTTTTGCAAACTCAAAGTGAAGGTTGAGCAAAAAATCCTATAAAATATATAAACAATCTCCTCCCAACTTCTCCAAGGGAAGAAACTAAGATATATGGTTAAAACTGTCAATGTGTAAACTCTTTCAAGATGATTCCAGGCCAAAGATGAAGACATTTTTGAGGTTAGTTAATGGGGTTAGGGGCAGGGGTCCTGAACCTGCAGCTCTTTTGCCCATCTCTAGTGGCTCCCTGTGGCTTTTACTGCATCTCTAGTTTCTTAAAAATCAAATTCTAACTTTACTGCTTTTTGTCTATCCTCTCATATCTAAAGCCAACCTACTGCTAAATGTTTTGGGACAGCACAAGTTGAGAAGCTTGGAGACAAAGTCAGAGAGGCAAGGCTGAGATTGTTTGGACAGATTTTTGGGTCAAAAATTATTTAAAAGAAAGGTTATCGATCGCTGGGTTAGGAGAGAGATTCTGACTCAGAGCTGCGTTTCAGTTTAACACACCAGTGCTGACCCCCACACAACAAGCAGACTCTGGTTTCTGTAGTGAGAAAGGGAAAACAGAAAAACTTTATACCTTGACTTGTTGTAGTAGTTGAAGCTTTAGCATCAGTGTCAGTGCTAGGCTCTGGCTCTGTGCTCTTCTTAGTTGACAAGTCAATGGGAGAGCTTCTGCTACGGGTCTCACTCTGTGTCTCAGTTGGCTGGCCTAAGGTCTGCTTGTCTGGCGTAGACGTGCTGACTGCAACCCCTGCGTTGCTGGGTGGTGGGCCTGGTGCTGGTTCTTCTGGGGTCACAGTAGGGCTGCTGGAAGCTTCTTCAGATTTGTTTAACTGAGCAGCCTGATACACATTTACAGAACAAACATGTTTTTCCTTTACTACTGTAAATACATTTTTCTCAGTGAGATAATCGTGTACCTCTATAAAACTTATATCCAGTTGACACTTCATCTGGATATAAGCTGGGTTCAGCCTCATCAAGATGACCACAGTAATAATGAAGGGATAAAATGATATAGCTCACTTGTTTCTAAATTACCAAAAAGATCAAAGCAACCTGTAAAACTAAATTAAAGACATTTACTTGCTTCTTAGGCCATTTATTTTAGTTTGACAACCTTGGGTAGCAAGGTGATTTAAATGACTTGTAAATGATACCTCCTGTTACTAGATACTGTCTGCTTGCATAATCTAAATTATTATCTATACAAACTCAGTGCCCTTTCTCAGTGTCGTGACCTTTACCAGGCCTTGGTGTGCTTTGTGGAATTCTGTCTCAAAGTCCTCAGGCTTGTCCTGATCTGAGTCGCTGTCTGTGGTGCTCAGACCACAGAAGAAAGTGGGTGGAAGCTGGAGGCTTTTGGCCTTCTCCTCCTCCTCTGGTGTTGGCTTCTTCTCCCAAATCACCTGACAGTCCGACTCTGAATGCAACACACACCAAGATTAGAGAATGACTTAGCAAACGGGTTGAGGGTTAAATGTAATAAAGTACGCATATGCCTGACTGTGGATTTATAACAGATCATTAGCACAGCCTTCATAACTGAAACAAACCAGTTATACTTGAATAAATTAGTTGGATATAACGTGCATCACAGTATGGACTACATACCATCACCACAAGTTGCAGCCTTTTTCTCTGGAGGATCAGGGTAGAGTTTTCCATTCAAGGCCTTCACAGCTGATTCAAAGTCTTCATCTGTAAGTTGAAAAATATTTCCTTAAATTTAATGTTTACTATGAAAGAACAATACATAGTCTATTCAGACCTCAGTTTTACAGCGCTATGACAGTGCCATGAATGAAAGATTAAAGGGAATTTTGTGCTCGTTAAAATATCAGAAGTTTCATCCAGTTAAGAGGCCAGCTTTGCAAACATTACTCAATTTTGTTGTCAAAGGAGACAACAGCAACAAAATACAAAATCAAATGCCAAAAGAAATCTTTTCTTGGCTTTCCGGATGTGGTGGTAATGGTTATAACAGTCAAATAACATTAATGATACACTTTCAAATAAAAAAATAATCTGTGCTTTAAGGAAAAAAATGATTTGTATTCAGCTATCAAAATGCAATGTCACTGCCAATAAACTTTTTTAATGAAAGCTAAAGCTCCACTTTACTGACATTTATGTAAGGAGGGCTATGCTGCATGCATCTCTTTACACAGGCATACAAGGCAATGCATCAGTTTAACAGTGAAGTAGTGAACACACTGCAGAATTTTTTTTATCTTTTTAAATAGGATCTCAGAGATACACTGTGGAGTTTTTGATCAATAGTAGCACTGTAGAATCAAATTTTTTACTTATACAAGGTCTACATTTCTGCCACTGGTTTCACACTATTTTGCTTTGCTTGGTAGCTGTAAAAAGTCAAGAGGTAGAACATGAAAGACAGTCAATACATCTGTTAGACATCAAGACAACATATGCACTTTGTATAAATGACTGAATGTAAGCACTTCTTTTTTTTTGGAATGTACCAATATATCACATAAATATATGTATAAGCTATGTTACCTAGGGATCTACTGTGCTATTCTTCGAAGACCAACCTAACCCAAACTGTACTACAATGACAGAGCATAGTTGCGGCAGAATTTCCCAGGCACATTTCATGTCCGACCTCATTTTGTTTATTATTTAAAGAATGGTGGCTCAGTCATATTTGACTTTGAATTTTTCTTCTATCTGTACCATACCATCTAATCTCTTAGCAACGCCAGATGCCCTTCCTGGTGCAACTCTCTAGTGAGAGGAATTTGTGCCCCCCCCACCTAGAATCAAACCTGGGACCTTTCGTGAATGTATAAACCACTAAACTTAGGAATCCTATGTATAACAACCGGTTTTCACTTCAACAAACACTGGTTTCACATTTTTGGTCTCACCATCAGTCTGATCGTCGCTGGTATAGCCCGGTTCGTTCTGGTAGCAGAAGAAGGTGAGAGGCAGCAGGAGCTTTTTGGCTAAAGCTGCCTGCTCAGCAGTGGGTTCTCTGACATACACAATCTCTACCTCAGAGTCCTCACCCGACCCAGTACTGGCCACCTCTGCCTGAGGGGACCCTATGATAGACAGGTACGATAGAAGTAATCAAGTCAGGCTGGGAAGAACTAAGAAAAAAGGCTAAAATTTAAAATAAAAAGCCATTATAACCACAGGTGTTAGACACACACACAGACACACACACTCATGCACAGCAAAACTGAACATCATGCATTTGATTTACAACAGTGAGAGACATGTGCTTAGGAGAGCATTTCTGTATAGTCTCATTACACCACTTACTGTTTGGACACATTGCACTGCAAAATTAAAAAGCATAAATACATGAGCTTTAACTCTAATTAGCTTTTGCTGAGGTAAACATCACTGCTAGAAGCGAATCCGGACAAGGAATTACATTTCATGCTGTTGCTACACACCCGGCACTAAAAATGGCATGTGTGACGTTTGCACAGTGCATTCCTCACTAAAGGACCACCCTTTGCTCTCAGCTCACCTTTCAGAAAACGTTCCTGCTGCTATTGACACAGTCCCATAATACAATTGTAGCACCATTACTCTTGAAATTGATCTCTTATGTATAAAGTGAATAAATCTTTACTAGCAGATGAACTGAAGGAGATTCTAAGCTCTTACTGTCCTTTGATCTGTATTGGACTCACTTGAGACAAAAATCTAAACATAAATAAAAATGTGCTTTTTGCTGAGGGTGCAAAATGTTAAGCCAACAGGTATTTAGGAGCGCAAACTCAACTCTTGGTTAATTGCACACAGATCGAAGGATAGTTGAAGCCACCATGAAGTCTGAACTGAGGGGATGCTGCATGCTCATACGGCAGTGATATGTCAATTATAGGGTAGGTCTCCTAAAATAATATCTTAATTTATTTTCTTTTTTCACTCTAAAGATAAAAAGGAATTTGCTCATTGCTTTGTGGTTGGTCACTAGTAGATGTTCCATGCTCTAGCTGGTTACCAACCAGTGGTATCCTTCACTTTCACCAGTAATAGCTGCAGTGGCCCTCCTCAAACTTGAGTAAAGTTTAATTCAGGACCACAGACAGTATAAAATATCAATGTAGGCTTTGTGATGTCACCCATTGGTTTGTAAGTCCCATTAAGAAGCTGAGCAGTTTCACCATCACCATCTTGGTGTTTTTGAAGCTGACATGATGTGAGAGAATTTGATGTGACTGAAGTCGCACACTCACTGACCGAGAACTTGTGATTGACAAGTCCCCAACCAGTGAGCACGTCCTGGATAATCCTCCTTATCATAATGTACAAAATGGACATGATGTTTTATGCAAAATGACACAAAACTAGCGACTGAAGTCACTGGGAAAGTGTTTATCGATGTCACAGAGTGAGGGAGCCAAATCCACAGACTAGGAAGTATTTACTGAGGTTAGAGAGCAAGGAAGCAGTCAGGTAATTTCCCCATAGATTTTTATACAACCTACATTTTGCAACCATAAGAGTTGCCCCTGCTGGTTTAAGGGAGTTGCATGCATACTTCACTTTTCAGACACAGGGTTGCGTCCATCTTTTACATACATTCATTATCTATACATGGTAACTGTAAGTCACACTATCTAAATGAAAAAACTATATAAAAATATGATAAATTCAATAGTATTTAATATACTTGAGAAATGTATTCTAAAATTTATTCAGGTTTTATTATAACCATATGGTACTCCTTTTCTGAAATCACTTCAGTGCATTACACCATCTCCCTCATGACCCTGATAAATGTTCTACACAGTTGTATGATTTGTGTGCAGGATTTTTAAATGTATAATTAATAAAACTCTGAACAATAAAAAAAAAAAAAAAAAAGAAAAATTGCACCTTCACACACTTGACATGCAACACATTAGCTTCACTGTTTTTTCCACTACGTGCATCCAGGTTATTTCTTTCTAGTAGTAATTGCCATTCAGGTGACAGCTGAGAAGTGTTAACACACACACTGCAGTGATTAGAGTACCTGGGGGTTCAAATTGGGTGGTTGATGTGCTGGTCCAAAAAGCCATTGGGTTATCTTTGAAAAGCCTAAAATCCAGCCCTAAAGGATGGTGGGTTGTTGGGTGAAGAGAGACTAATTGTGAAGCTGGTATTATAATCAGAAAACAATGCCAGAATTTTTTTTTTTTTTTTTTTAAAACGTGAGATACTATGGCTGTGTGATTAATCCTATGGATATGCAACTTATGTGCCGTATTTTTACAAAAACTGTGGATAATTTTAAGCAGAAATTTCTACTGAACGTACATGTGTAGCCTATGCATGCTTAAAAAAGAAATGTAATGTGCAGCATGGCAAGGGAAGGGGAAACTTTAATTGTAATACACTCTCTGTCCAAGTAAATAAATAAGCTGCGTCTGGGCCATGATGGAGCAACGAGATGCAGATGAAACAAGGCGGTCGAATAAAAGTAAAATGAACTGAAACTTTTGAGATACTCATTCAGAAGTTAAAAAGCAAACAAATATTTCAGATAACTCAGACTTTTTCCTACCTTTCTCTGGGATTTTGAATGCAGGAACTGGAAGTGAAGTGTTGGTAGGATATCCAGAATCTTTGGCTTTCACACCAGATGCTGACTGCTCAGTTTCAGAGTGAGATTTAGGGGTGCCAAAAATCTTCTGAAGACTATCAGTGCCAAAGACAAACTTGGGAGGAGACACCACGGTCTTTGCGGGATTGACAGGACTCTGTGACTCAGCTGCATCTGGCCTAGTGTCAGGACAGAGCTCAGTGCGTTCTTTGGTGGTCTCTTCGAGAACAGCAATGGCTGCCTTTCCACATACAACAGGAGCAATCTTTACAGATACTGTAGCTCCACTGTCTTGAGGTGCAACCACTCTAGATGTCACTGGAGTCATTAGTTCCTCTTTTTCAGGTGCAACCTTGGCCTCCTCAAAGACCTGTTTGAAAGTATTTGCAGTTTCCTGCAGCTTGAATCTCACAGCCAGCTGTTCAATCTTACCCTCCCCTTCTTCAGCAAAGTCAAAAGCACTCCAGACCCAGGCCTTCTCTGCACCCTTCATAGGTTCCAGCTTCATGACTGATGTAATCCAGTGGTTAGCACAAATCTTCAGAACCTGATCCCTCCTCATGATCAACCTCACTCGTTTGGTATCATAATTCTGCAAGATCTTAAGGTCTCCAATTCCCCTTTCCTTCCACTGCCCTGTTTCTTTATCATAGCGATACAGTTTGGCTCTGTGACTGAAGACTACCTGTTCATTTTCCTCTCCTGTAGATATCTCCACTAAATCGGGCAAGGGGACCACAGGTTCAAAGTACTGGCCATCTCGCTCTTCATCCTGGGTTACATCCTGCTCGTCATCAGTACCCACAGACACTCTGCTCTGGTTGAGCTTAGCAGGAGACTTCGAAGGGCTTATGCCAGGTTGGAAGCTGAAGCTGAACCCACCAGTGGATTCCCCAAAGCGGAATAGGTTCTTTCTCAGGGGGCTGCTGGTGATGGGGGAGGCATAAACTGATGAGTCAGCTGTGTCATCTAAACTCTCTTCTCTTAGGCCGTAGTTGCCCCACTCCAATGTGGGACTGGTGGCTTCACCGTGAGACTTGATTACAAGGCTTGAAAGGTCACCGGTTGTTGTAATGTCTCCCTGGGTGTCGTCATCTTTGATCTTTGTTTTCTCGTCTGTCAAAAATGATTTCAGGTCTTTCAAACCAGACTTCATTTCCTCTGCTTTCTGAATGAGGTGTGCAGTTCTACCTGTGTCAACCAGCTTGTGGGGAGTTTGTAAAGGAATGTCCAAGAGAAGTCTCTGACACTCTTCAAACTTTTCCTTAAACTCCTGAGCAAGCTCAGGGCTTTTAAACTTGGCAGCCAACTGTTCGAGTTTAGCATCTCCATCAGAGAAGTCATTGGCCAACCAAATCCAGGCTTTGTCTGAACCTGCCAGGGGCTTGAGGTTCATAGTGGTGGTGATCCAGTGGTTGGCACATACCTTCAGAACTTGCTCTCTTCTCATCAGTACTCTTAACCGACCATTTGTATTGTTTTTCAGGAATTTGAGGATTCCCACACCACGCTCTTTCCACTGACTAGTGCCCACATCAAATCTGAAAAGTTTGACACGCTGAGAGTAAAGCACCTGTTCATCCTCCTCACCAGTTACTAGGTCTACCTTCTCAGGCATCTGGATGACTGGTTCAAACTGGATGTCATCATTTTCCTCTGTTTTATACATGTCGTCATCCTCCACTGAAGTTTCTGTCTTGGTGGGGGTTGCCTGGAATGATGTGAACAACTGCTCACCGGCCCCAGAGAAGCCTTTGAAATTAGGATCTTTTTGGCCAAACTTGAAGTCTCCTCCACTAGATTTTGCCAAGTCTGCAAAACTGAATGTATTAGCTTTTCCGGCAATCAGTGGATTTTGTTCTAGTTCTATTTGGTCCACTGAAGGTGTTGAAACAGTTTCTTTCTCTTTGTGCTTGTCAGCTATACTTTTGAGAAAACTGGAGGCTGACCCTGATGGAGTCTGATCATCAGTTAAGGGGGATTCTTTTGGAGGGTCCTGAACACCAAACTTGAAGTCACCAGTTGATAAGGGCATTGAAAAAGAGAAGCCTGAAGAACTGGTGGTACTAGATCCAGCTTGAGGAGCTTCAAACTTGAAAGAAGCTGCTGGACTTTTATCTTTGCTTTGGCCAAACTTAAATGTGCCCCCACTTGCAAAAGGTACTGTAAATCCAGTTCCAGCAGGTTGGTTTGATGAACCCTTAGTTCCAAATGTAAATTTGAAGGGGGAGGATGAGGAATCAGCACTGCTTGTACTTTTTGCATTAGGATTTGGGGTCTGACAGGATGCACATTTACTAGCAGAGGCTTCATTTCTCACCAGACAAGTGTCACAGTCCCATTCACCATCCTTCTTACCAAACCTAGCAGCTAAAGAGGCATTCTCATTTGGAGCTTTGCAGGAAGCACATTCAGTAGCTGATGCATCATTTCTGACCAGGCAGGCGCTGCAATCCCACTGCCCATCTTTCTTTGCAAGATCAGCCTGCGATCCTGACGCTGCTGGAGCCCCCTCTGTTGGTTTAGCTGCAGGTTTTGGGCTTCCACAAGCGACACATTTACAAGCAGATGCTTCGTTTCTTACTTCACATACATCACAGTCCCACTGCCCAGGCTTCTTGCTAAACTGGGCACCAAACCCAGAGTCACCAACAGATACAGAGGGCTGTGCTGTAGGTGCACCAGCAGCTGGTGCAATTTGTTCTGTAGCAGTTGTTTTAGCTGAGGATTTAAGCACTTTGCAAGAAACACAACTGTCTGCAGAGGCCTCATTTCTAGTAGAACACCCAGCACAGTCCCACTGTCCAGGTTTCTTGCCAAACTGAGCGCCAAAGTCACCAAATGCACTGGTTCCACTGTCTGCAGGTTTTGAGGGGCTGACGCCAAATGTAAATGAAGAGGGCACAGAAGTTCCAAAACCACCAAACCCAGTAAATGTGGGGCCAGAGCTACATGGTTTTGATGAATCAGTACCAAATTTGAATGTGAAAGGACTACTTTTAGTTTCAACAGCACCCTGAATTTCTGGCTTAGACGAAGAGTTGGGATTGGGGCTTTTACAGGAAACACACCATACGTCTGTGGGTTTATTTCTGACACAACATACAGAGCATTCCCATTCCCCTTCTTTAAGTGCAAACTGGGCTGCGATGGATTCGGAATCTTTTGAAATTTCTTCTTTCCTTTCCTGTTGATTTGTCTTTTCAGGTGATTTGAGCACAGTTTTCTGGGCTTCCTCAAACTTAGCTTTGAAAAGTGCCGCCTCATCTACGGTTTTGAAGCGGATGGCCAGCTGTTCAGGCTTAGGCTCCTCATCTGCATAATCAATAGCATTCCATACCCAAGATTTGTCAGAGCCAGCGTTTGGTTTCAGCAACATATCAGTTGTTATGTAGTGATTTGCACATATCTTAAGGACCTGTTCCCTTCTCATTAAGAGGCGGACCTTTCCTTTAGTGCTGTGTTTTAGGATTTTAACATTACCAATACCCCGTTCCTTCCATTCTTTCGTCTCTGTGTCAAATCGATACAACTTCGCCCTGTTGCAGAACATTTCTTCCTCCTCTTCTTCTCCCGTTTTCACATCTACTTTATCAGGAAGAGGTACAATGGGTTCAAAGTGAGGCCCATCTTCATCCTCCTCAACATGAGTGCTGTCATTGTCACTCTCTGCTGCTCTTTCCTGCTCTGGAGACCTTGCTATTCCAAACACTGGCTTGGAAATCTCCCCAAATTTAAATGGCTGCTCCACCTTCCCAAACAGATTTCCAGTGGCTGTGCTCTGTGCAGAATCAACAAATGAAAAGCTGGTAGCATTTTTGTTTCCAAAGGTAAAGATGCCTGTTTGGCTGGTGGGCTGCTCCTGAGCTGGTGGTTTTTCTGGTACAGTTTCTGTTTTAGCGGGAATGTCTGATGTGAGAAGACCAAGCAAACTTTCACTATGTTTGGTTTGGGAAGCTGAGAATGTGAAATCGCCATCATTGGATTTAAAGTTGGAGTTGAATTTAAAAGCAGGTGAAGGTGTTGACTGGGCAGCTGCACCTGCACCAAAACTAGGCACTCTGGGGACCTCAGCAGGTGCCTGCTGGCTGAAGGAGAGCTTCCCAAAGTCCATAGGCTTCCCCTCAATGCTCTTTGGTTGCTGGACAGGGACAACAGAGGGCTTGGTGAAATAGCCAGGTTCAGGTAGAGGAGGATTGGTGGTTTGTTGGGTAACACTCTGGCCATAATATTCTTCACCATAGGGGGAAAGGAGACTTGTGGCTGGTGATTCAAACCGCAGAGGAGCACCAAAGACTTGCTCTTGAGGAGGGTAGATACAGGCTGGGGCTGTTTGCAATGGAGGTGTGTGTGTAGGCTGCTGGTAGGCATACATATGTTGCTGAGGCGGCATACGATTTACACCATACATCGGGGTCTGTGTAAAAATAGAATAAAATTTGACATAAGAGACTGAACAAATGTAACACTCTAAATTAAAGTTAAAATGATAATTACCTTGGTGGGGGTTAAGTTTGCTGCTGTGCGCAAGAGATATTGAGAGTTGTAAGCTTGAGACTGATTGTAGTACACAGAGGGGCCTGTCGTGGCAACTTTAAAAGATATGCAAAGATCTGTTACATCACTAAACAAAAAACATAAATTTGTTTCAGATCTATGAACCATTCTCACCTGTTAGGGGGGCACCATGGTAGGACTGAACAGGGGTAAAAGGTTCTTGCAGGCCCTCAGCCCCATATGTCTCGCCATACATCTTGTGATGTGGAGAACCTGCGGTCCCTGATTGGTTGTGTCTCAGGTCATGAACCTCATTCTGCAAAACAGGGGTATCATGAAACTCACTCAGTCTGACAAACTTACTCATTTAACCCAAGCTTTTGAAATGTAGAGGACACAAGGAGCAAACCGTATAAAGTTTATATATATATATATTTTTTTTTTTTCCCTTAAAAAGTAATTCTGACCTTGAGGGCCTCAACTTGTTGACACAGCATTTGAAGGATGCTTTTCTGGTCCTCCACCCAATGAGGTGGTGTCTTGGGAGTAATCTGAACAAATGGTAAGAATAAATGTGGAAAAGTCATCAATTTACGTGGCCAGTTGAGCAACTACTATAAAAAGGCAAAAAACTGAGAATGTCTTCTAAATGATAATCTGGACTTACCAGTCGTTTGGAAGGAGACACAATGCTTTTGTTGGGAGAAGGAGTGGAGAACTTCATATGAGATATGGTTGCACTGGTTTCTGTGAGATGAGCGGGGCTAGAATGGGATGGTCCTCTTAGACCAACCTCCTCCTTCTCATCCTCGTCATCCATGGCCTCCCCACTATCCCCCAGCTGTTGGTTTACATCGTTCAGGAGGTCCACAACTTCTTCCATGGACACAGGTAGCTGGGATACAAAAAGCAGTTGATGGATACATAGCTACAGAGGTCACATTCACAATGTTTCTTTATCAACAAAAAAATGTGTCAAATTATAAATAGTTTCTATAATTTTAAGTTTCTAGTTTGTCTTTTGATATTTCAGTGTTTCACAGCTTACCTTCTCAATCTCATCTGCATTGGCACTGTAGATCTTGGACAGGTATGTCCTGAACTTTCTCAAGGACGTGATACATCTATCTTGAGTCTCTTCAACTCCATTGCTGGCTTCCTCTGACAGCCTCTGATAGATCTGCCAGCAAAAGTCTAAAGATTAGCTTCAATTTGAGACATCTGACACCACATAACAGTTGGTGGATCTGGATAAAGTTAAGCAATCAAGAGTATTTCAAGTATACATAGTTCCCACAGAAATGCTTTTTGGTCACATGACCTCCTTAGCAACATCATCTTTGTTGGCAAGCTGTACTTGTTTACACACACTGCTGTTTATCTCCCCCACAAAGTTTTAAACTGTTTTGATGTCGGATTCGACTTGTGATCAATATCATAAAAAGGCTAAAGGAGAAAGACTATGTAGAATCATCAAGTATGGAGGATAGAAAGAGATATGATGAGAAAATCGGCGTGGATCCATACTTGTTAGCAAAGCAAAAGCTGAACCATGAAGTTTCAGCATTGCCACCAATTCAATACTATGACCCCCGTTCCACTGGAGCCGTAATAGCGCAGATTATGGCGATCCATGCCAATTTAGCGTTCCTGATCAAAACGGCGTGAAATGGCTGAAAATTGGGTTCCTGATGATCTATTGCTCTTATATTCCCGTCAAAACACTACACGCATTCATGCTGTGACCCCGGCGTGTTGCTGCGGCATTCAGGATGCACTCACGATGTATGCCCAGTTGTACCATTCATACTACCATGTTCAACCGATTACCCACCAATGAAAGACGTTTTATAGAGATTAGAAAATCTGTAGCATCCATCACTTGTGAAGCTGTCATCATGGAGGGAAGAGTGGCTCTATTCAACATCCTGATGCTGGAGCAACAGATACTACTTCAACAACAAGCTGCCCTTGTATTTCCTCAAGGGAAATACAAGGGCAGCTTGTGTGGTCATTATGATCATCTTCTTGCTGAGCTCAGATTGGAAGTTTCATCTTCTTTCATCAACTTTATGAGGATGGAACCTTTCTTTTTTTTTTCTTTAAGGTGACGTTTTATTGCCGATAGCAAACGATATCAACCGCTGTATTCCTGTTGTACTTACAGACCATTCCTGGCATTCCCGGTTCATCCACGTGAGACTCCCGATTATGCCGGTTAAGAATACTGCCGAGTTTTTGACCCTGCTCAAAAACAAGAGCCGATTATCCCGATTATGCCGTTTCATTTACGGACCGTTCCAGTCCACTGCAGACTGCTCAGCATTTTAGCAGTTTTTCCAATTTTATTAAAAAGGCATCAATCAGCACCAGTGGAATGGGGGTCTAAGACGTGTATCATTAGCTTGTGTTGGCACACAGCTTTTATACCAGTGAGCAATTCCAGGCCTACAACCAGTTTGTTAATGCTGTTGGGTTGGTGACGTTTCCTCAAGTGTCCTGAATGCACAGCTGGCTACAGCTTGCCTATAGCACTCGTCTGTTGTGACGTAATGTGGGAACTATGTATAGTGATTTTTTTTGGAGCGAGAGCGACAGAGAGAGAGAGTGTGAGAGAGTGAGAGTGTAGTGGTTTACACATTTGCATTTCAGGTGAACACACAAGCCCCTTCTGCAATGAGAGGGTTTGCATCAGGAGGGGCATCTGAGCCAAATTAATTCTGTAAGGTTTCGTCCACTGTGGCATCCCCTTGGGGAAATTCAAGGCTGCAGCTGACAGTAAGGACAGGTAAATACAAAAACTGTCCGCACAAACAAGGGCATGTTATCAAGAGTGCTTCCTGGGGTCTGAACAAAGAATACCTTTAATCATCACCTAGTCTGTTAGTCTTTACAAACCTGAATGAATCTGTAAACACAATGATTTTAAATACATATGTATCAAAACTGATATTAACAATAAAGAGGTATTTTCAAAAGTTGAGTGGTGAAAGAAGAACTTGTCCCAGGTGTGTTTTCTTTTTGACTTGCCTGAGCTAGATGCCAGATAGATGACATGTTATTGATGGCTTCCAAGGTAGCAATAGCCTCCTCTGTTCTGCCTTCAATGTCAAGGAAAACTGCATATGCTATCCTAGCTTCCTCCTCATAACCTTTTACTGAGGAAATCTGAAAGGAAAGCAAACAAATGTATAAGCCAACATGTTACATCTTGAGCAAATCCTTAATTCTAAACATCTTTCAGCATCACAGGTAGATGACATATTTTCTGTAGTAGCCCTGGTGGAATTGAGACCACAAACCAAATGATGTTAAGTACATCATTTGACTGGAAATCCCTCACTAAAAATTATTTATTCGGTCCTAAATCAATTGTGCTTCTAATTTAAATGCAAATATATAAAAAAGCAATATACTACAAGCTGTCAAAAGAGTAAGGGAAAGAAGAGGCAAGTTCAAAGACAACACTGATTTCTGGCACAGCAAAAAGCCTCCAAGTCTTTATATTAAAAGGACTAGACCTAAAGCTAAAGAGGACAACTCTTCACTACTTAAGATACAAAATTTGAAAACACGATTAACCTGAACATCTTTGGAAGAAAAGTGTAAAAAGAGAGGTTCGAGGGGTTCTGGTATACTGCGTCTGTTTTTGATCTTCTCCAACAGTGGAAGGACAACTGTCCAGTAATGGACACTGCGGCCGATGTACTCCTTCTGATCATAGTAGGAATTCACTCCACCCCCCTAGTTATTAAACACACAAAGAGAAAGCGAGCCCGTCACATTAGCAGGAATAGTACACAGTAGCCATTTGTCACAAGTCATTTTTCAGTGGTTTTAAATCCAGCAGACGCACAGCCAAAGAAGTGGCACATGTGGCTGTTTGGACATCTTAAACTTAATCCTGTTGAGCAGCTGCAAAATGAGTGACAGAAAGGAACAGGTGTGGAGTAACCAAGAGGTTTGATTTACCTAGATGCTTTTTAGCTGTCAGTGCAGCCTGTGTGACTGCTGCCCTTATAATACACATGGACTTTAAAACTCACAAAATAAATATTAAATGAAGGAAACTAATGGCGTTCATGCAGCACAATCATTTTTTCACCATAAAATGCTGCTTTTTCTATATGATGTGGAAGAGCCACAATGTCTAAGGGACTAAAATAGAGACTTTCAACTACCTTATTTAAAAAAAATGCATAATAAACAACTATATATCCTTAAAAACGTTCCCATCTGGCAACTCCCTGAGTTTAAGTAAACAGTGCATGCATCTGTGTGTGTACCGTTTGACTGAGACACTGAGCCCAGTGGATAGCCAGCGCTGGTTGAAGCCCATGTTTCTCCCCGGCTCTCAAAGTGGTCAGGCCATGCTGCACAATCATCCGCAGCTTGGCTGATGCCCCAGGACTGCAAAAGAACACACATAAAAACACTGAATACATGAAGACAATTGCAGTTGAATGATCACGTACTCCATTGTGGTCTACAGATGTCACTTTTAGTGTAATGAACTGAGATCAATGAATTGGTCAGTTTAAGAACATTCATAAGTCTACAACCTGGAGAAGAACTCAGTTTTTCCAATTTTCCCTAAGATTTAAAACAGCAGATAGATTATGACAACTGACCTGAAACCATTTTGGGAAAATGTAATAGCAAATGTAGGTATATCCATCAATATCTTCCAGGACTGAGAATATTTATCCTGCAAGCCAGGAAAACTCCTTTGACAACCAGAATACAAAATTATTCTGTAATTATTTAAGGCCCTGTCTCAATAGCTGAACATATTAGGAGCAAGAAAACATCAGGAATGGCAGAAATCAGGACCAGAATCTAATTCACTGTTAGTTGGCCTTACTTAAGACCTTGCTTCAGGAGATATCCTACTAACAATGCTTAAAACAGTTTAAGCAAAAATAGACAAGCAATCATATCCATCATGTCAAATGTGGACGAAAGAAAGTAGCTGATAAAGATAGCTTGTTTTAAACCACAATTTGGGATGCTTTGCCTGTCATTTCTAACTGAATCTCAGCTTCACTGGAACTCACGCTGCTCGTTTGTGAATGAGGTTGTAGATGGCCTCCCACCACTCCCTCTGTCTGTCAGTGGTCAAGAGGCGGAGGAGGGGAAGAGGGAGGCAACGAGGCTCAAAGAGCTGCTGTTGCTGTGACTGGTTCAATCCAGCGCTGATCTTTGCCGTTTCCTGAAGCTGACAGTGGCTACAGAACACCACACCATATAAAAACACCTGGGTGGAGCAAACCAGGCAAGAGAGACTTTTATGTTTCGGAAACACAAGAACTGACCTGCAAAATGGTAATTACCAAATGAAAACACTAAATTTTGACCAGATCAGAGAGAAGTTGGTCAAACGTGTAAATGTATTTTTATGAAAATAAAAACCAAAATGGAATCCAATATAAACTGCTTACAAAACTTAAAATCCAAAAGTATAAGATCTGGATGGTCTTTCAAGAAGGAACCATTTCATCCAGTATATTTTTTAGTACTTTAAATGGGCTGAAAAGAGTCTAAACTTCATCCTGTGTTATGTGGACACACCAAACCAGCACACACAATTCCAGCTTACCTCCAGGTCAAGAAGACAGATAGACTCTGGAGCATTGGTGTCTAGTTTGGAGGTTTCCAGTGTAAGCCGAGGAAAAAGCTGCTGTAGCCATTCCCGCAATGGTGGTCTTTGGTCCAGAAGGGTCCACTGCAGTCCCAACCAGCTCAGATGTTGCAACTGACCACTGTGGAGCAGGATGGAGCCTAAAGAGGAGACAGCAAAGTTAATATTAGTTGCTACTAAATGTAACTTCAACTTACAAAATAGATTTGATCTTCAGTATTCAGGCAGCTAATGGATTGTACCAGTGTCCCATTTGGCCAACTGAGAGAGCTCTGGAGCCACGGCAGTAATGAAACGAATGTCATCATTGGCAATAAAGGAAGATCCGATGGAGGCCTGGGGGCCCCACAGAAGTTCAAACAGAGAGCCCTGACCAATACGGTTCCCAAAAGCCTCCACCACCTACAAAGAAAAAATAAAACTGTTACATCTTTTTCTACAAATGCAAACTAAAACCTGCTTCATCAGTGTCATCTATGATAATATAAATATAATGCAAAAATAATTCACGTTAGTGTTAACGTGAGAACAATTCTGTCATGACTGTGACAGCGTGACAAGATGATTGCACCTGTAGCATAAAATCTCAAAAGTTTTATCAATTATACAGCCTTGCAAAGAAAAAAAAAACTCTTCAGTTCAGATAAATAAGGCGTTACCTCTTAACTAAACTGAGTAAGAACACAAAGACAGACCTCTCTGATTAAAGCTGATGAGTCCGTGCTCAGATTGAACAACATATGGCCGGCCTGACTCTGGCGATCATTTGCCAGGAGCTCCAGAAGCTGTGGGGCTGTCTGGTCTTTTTTGGTCACTTTTGGTTTTGGTCTGGGCACCTGGAGGAAAAACAAATGGCATTTAAAATACAAAGACTGCATATCTTATCCTGTAAAGCTGTTTCCACCCAAGTACCATTTTAGGTCCTGAGGGAGTTCACAGCTAAGCAAAGGCTGAAGGACTTAATTTGAGCTATTGTAAACCTATGTAAATCTGGTTATCTGGTGTGTCAATACCTGGTATGCCAGCAGGTAGCACAGTGTAGCCAGGTCACTGACAGCCCTCCATGTCTGTTGGCGATCCTGAGCCAGTTTCAGCAGCAGCGTGCCTGCATGCAGGTAGAGGTGACCTCTCATCTCCACAAACACCTCACAAAGATCATCTGCGTGTCGGCCTGCAATGCTGCCAAGTGTCTGCATAGCTTGGTCAAACCTACACACAGACACAGAGTTTAAAAATACAGCACAAGTTTCCTGCTGCTGGGAAAACGTGTTGATAAGACTAAAAGGAAACAAATGGCTGAAATGCTAAAAACAAAAAATTAACAGTGTTATCCCTTTAACTTGTAAGTGACCAAAGCACATGAGACTTGTATACATCTCACTTTAATGATCAAGGTGTAAAGACCGACCCTGCCACTAAATTTCAGTGTAAAACAAGGTGTTACACCCAAACATAATATAAAGGACTAGACAACAACTAAATATGACCGATAAATGTTTTATAATGCTGTGAAGGTTTTCTTGCAGCAGCAATGTGTGCATGAATGCTCTACAACTTCAGAAAAATGCCCTTTAGAAAAATGAGAGTATTGTAGAAACAGATTTGATTTCATGTCTAGAACTTTTCAAAAAAATCTAGGATCTGACTTACTCTTTGAGTGCATCTACACTTGGCTGCACACTACACTCGGACAGTGAGATTCTCAGCAGGCTGCAGTGGGCCAACAGCAGCTCTCTCTGGAGACGCCGATACATCTTCTCATTGCTCAAGATGCTGGGTTGAGCCAGATACTCCTAAAACAGACATCAGCCATGCTTTAGAAGTGCTTGCAGCTATAAAGATGGGTATCATGAAGTAGCAAAATAGAAATTTAAAAATCATACTGGTTCAGCCTATTCAGGTACACTGTACACTACTGTCGTGTTAAACTGAAGTCTATGCCGACCTGCAATGTGTGCACCACCACAGTGTACCAGTCCAAACTGTGGCGCAGCATGCCCCTTTTCTCAGCAGCCAGACAATGTTTAACAGCCTCGTCCAGCCGGCCATCCTGACAGAACAGCTGAACTAACTTTATGTTCACATGGGCATCAGCTGGCCGTGCTGCCAGTTCAGCCTGGAGGAGGTCAAACAACCGGTTCCAACCTTGCTGACCCTGACGACTCAACAGACGTTCCTGTAAAGAGCAGCACAGATAAAGAGAAAATATTCAGAGTGGCATTCTTTCCACTTTTAGCTTGTATGTACCTACTGACACATAACTGACATGGAAAAACCCCACTTAGAAAAACTTAGAAATTTTAATTCATGACTATGAAAGCAAAATCATGTAACAAACTGTGAACAAGGCAGGCTTTGGTTAAATATGAGCTAAAAGAGTGGGACTGAATGACTTGACAGTTGACAGAGGCTGTGTTTAATAGATATTTTACTGGAGCTAAAGAAGAGGAGTCTCACCTTTAGGTTGAAGATTGCAGGGCTTCCTTGCATCAGCTTTGCAGCTTTCTCCACCCAAAACTCTGCCCTGCTGTCACATTCCCCCTTATTGACAAGCAACTCTGCCACCTTCAACACCAGGTCTCTCTGGGCTGGATTCAAATCCACTGATCGCTATATAAACAAATGGGAGGGGAGAGGGGAGTATAAGTTTATATGAAAACCTGAAGACTTGATTTATTCAAAAAGTTACCCTCCTCATGAAAGAGCTTCCAAAAAAACCAGGAGGAGGATTACTTCAGTTACACCTCTGTTTAGGCTGGTAAGTAGACTGAATAAACAAGATGGATCCAGGGACGTTTGGTCTTACAAATCTGAACATATGCATCAAATGCTCTGCCAGTTTTGTGTTTCCCTTCTTTGTGCTAACAGAGAAAATAAAAAATCATCACCTCCTCTTCCTTCTCACACTCTGATTATTAATAATTTCTTTATTAAAGCAGAAACTGGAGCTGTTGTTATCCAAGAAAAGACAGTAACAGGCTGCAGTGTTATCAGCCAATTGTGTGCCAGGAACACAACCTTGTTTTTTTTTAATCAAGACCAACAGGCTATTTTTCCCCACAGGTAGAGCAAAAAAGAGCGGCATTTAAAAGATTGGAAATGTACAGTGATTATACAGTTGACAGTGCCTGGATGGGCCTTAGCACTGACTTGGCACTTGGGCTAAAATCATGACTGACTTTAAGCATGAGTCACAATCAATAACATTATTTTGTTTTAGCCGATCAAATGGAAACCAGCCTCATTACAGTTCTAGCCTCATTACATCAGTTCTAGTGTGCAGGCATGAATGTGGCTGTCAAAAACTCCCTGCTAATGAGTTTAACACTCCTAAGAGTTGTTGCAACTTGACAAAAGAGACTAAATAAAGTCTAATAATTTTCTAACAAAAAAAATTGTTTTCATTTGTCTTCTAGATCTGATATTGTGTCAGTAAACCTTAACAGTGCTTTGACTGATTGATTCTTGAATGTAAGAGAGAGCTGGATGAATCATCAAGTGCATTCAGTGTTCATTTTGATGGATTACCTAATGCATAAAAAAAACAACCTCCACTGTCACCAACTTCCACATTTCATTCAACACCAAAAACAGGCAGGAATAACAACTAAAACCTTATTGTTTGCTATGGAAAACAACACACAGGAACAAAGAGGATAGCCATTTTTAATTTTCATTAGTTACAACTAAGCAAATTATTCAGAGCACATGTATAATTCCCTTCCTTGCACGAGTATTAAGGGTCAAATGAAAGGATTTGAGAAAACACATAATTAGATTAGCAATCCAACAGGTATGCAAAACATTTTTATACTCGTTCAAAATATGTTTTTAATTATGAGTACTGAAGTTTTGTACTGTCCAGAAGCGACCATTGCTTCTGTGTAAAATGGACTAATATTTCTGGAGCATCATGGGCTTATGTGTCACGGTAGGCTGTAAAAATCCAACATGATCGGGCCTGGCAATGTTCGTTTCCACTGGAGCCATACAAAAAAGAAACTACGAGCTATCTGGATTACAAATGTTGTGGAAGCGGTCTAAGCACTCCATATTATACGAGGTCCACTTCACGGACAGCTTCACGAAAAAATCCCACACTGGCCAAACAATCCAACAACCCCAACAAATGGAAAAAGCCAAAAGGAGAAGCCTAGCAGTTGCAAAGCGGGCAAATCTGCAGGTAAGTTTCTAATAGCAGTGACAGTTTGGATTCAGTTTCATTTCATAGGAAATGACAGTTTTATTTATACATGTATATTTCTTGAATTTACGTATTTTACTTGAAGATCATGCTATTATGCACTCAGAATCTTTTTAATGTTAAGAACATCTGGTGCAGAATGTCACACACATGCATGTGCAGTTCACCGCTGCCAGCTGGTGACAACTTTTGTGTGCATGTGTGAGGTGCACCGCTGCCAGCTGGTGACAACTTGCGGTAGTCAAAGACTTATCATAGTTAATTTCATATATGATGTGAAGAATATCTCTTACCAGTCCAGGTTTTGGTGTGGTGGATCAGCGGCCTCTGCATTAATATTCACTGGGTGAGACATGTTCCTCCTGATCTCTGCAGTCCGTATCCGAGTCGGAACTGCTAGCGCTTGGCTCACGGGTAAAATGCATGTTGCCAGCTCGTGGTTCAAACATATAACCTCTGCCTGGATGTTTAGGTTCACCTCAGGCTCATTTAATTTGCTCTGATCAGCAAGAAAGCTCGCCATTTCAGGGATACAGGACCAGTGACCAGCACCCACAAGACTGACTGAGTGACCCAGTCTGGCACCTCTGACGTTTCACGAGCTCGCGAATGCATGCGGCAGCACTGAGCTCTGCTAATTCCGTTAAAAGTGTGAAATCTCCAATATATTTTGGTTTTATCATTAGTTTTCTAATGAATATGTTTGGAAAACATGTACCACATGATAATTTAAACTATATACTACTGGAAAAGTGACTTTTTGTGATTTTTATCAAAATAATTTCATTTGCCCTTTAATGGTAGCCCACAATACCAGTTTCGTCGCTCCATCGAAATTGATTCAGGAATGAATGGGTTGTTACATAAAAGGCACGTGCGCATCAGTTTTTAAACCAGCACACATACTCACTCATTTGCACTAGCAGTAGGAGCAATGTTAGGTTAAGCAGCTATCTCAGCAACAGAATCACATGTGAACAAAAAGAAGCAGAACTTGACGCACAGAACTTTCAACTGACAGCAAATGCAAAACTTGTGGAAGATGCCAATTAGACTTTTTAAAACATTGTTCCCCTTTTCACACCCGATGAAGCACACTGCCATGCTTTTACGGAAAAAAAGGAGATTTGATGTCATGTTTTTACCTTGTAACATCCGACTGCCTTGTTGATGTCTCCCTCTCTCTCATAGAGCTGTCCAAGGAATTTGTGTGCTTTAGGATCTCTCTCCTGGACCTTGAGATAGTCTGATACATGCCTAGGAAGAGCATGAAACAGATAAGATTACAGACAACATATTGACAGAAGCATTTGGTGAAATAATGGAAAGGCTTGAATGCTTACCTTTTTGCAAGTTCATATTCCTTCGCTTCAAAGTACAATTTAGCAAACAAAAACCCTTTCATCGGCTTCTGTGAAAAGAAAACACGTGGACCAGCATGAGCAATCATATTCAGCTTGTTATGTTAGTGAGAAAATTCAATTACAGATGCCTTTAAGAATTAGGAATTAACTGACTTAGTGGGAGCACCAGCACTCACATGATAAAAGTAAGGTTCTAACATTTTTGAGTCTTATACCAAACCTCCATTCTGTAATGCGACAGTCATGTCGACTTTTTCCTAAATTTAAAAGAAGTTAACGTCCATCTACCCAGGTGGCACAGAGGTGCAGTGGTTAGCAAAAAGGTGTGTACCTTCAGCTGCTCCCTTACATTCTCAAAAGGGAATGAATAATTTGGCGGAGGTTTTACATCAGATGCCCTTCCTGACGCAGCCCTCCATGGTGAGGTGTGTCCCCACCTGGAATTGAACCAGGGACCTTTCATTTGGAAGGCAAAGGTATAAACCACTACACTACGAAGACACTGGTTGGCAAGAAGGTCGTGGGTTCAAATTCAACAGCTGGCAGAGGCCTTTCCATGTGGCGTTTGCATTTTTTCCCAGTGTGTGTGTGTGGGTTCTCTTCAGGTACTCCAGGTTCCTCACATAGTCCAAAGACATGCGTGTTAGGTTAACTGGCAATTCTAAATTGGCTGTAGGTGTGAATGTGAATGGTTGTCTCTTTCCCTGCATTAGTTCTGAGATATACAGGCAAACTATCTAGGGTGTACCCCTCCTCTCATCCCATGACAGCTGAGATAGGCTCCAGCCCCCCGCAACCCTTAAATGGATAAGTGGAAGAAAATGGGTGGATGCATGGAGGGTAAATGGTTTAATCTACCCAAGGTTAAAATATGACTTTATTAAATGGACAAAATAACAGGAAAACTAAGGTTAAAAAAAAAAAGACTTTACCTTAACTATATGCGGATCAATAGTGAATATGAGCTTTGTCACTCCCACCAAATACCCATTCTGAGCCCAAAAAAAACCCTGCATATGGAGCTCTCAGCACCTAGTTAAAGCACACCAGTCTGGCAAAAGCTGTTATTTAAAGATGGTTGAGCACTGAGTTAATGTGAAATACATCAGAATAATTGAGTATATTTTTTGTTCATGATCCAATCATGACCAAGCGAACAGACCTGTGGTTAAAAAGTTTTGTGTTTTTTTTGGTCCTAAGGTATGAACTAAAAATGTAGCTCAGAAATCAAGGAATAAAGCAAACTGATTTTGGAGAATCATTATACCACAATGTGGTTATAGGATCATCTCATTAGATTTACTGCTGGCCTTTCTTATACACCAGACTATAACGAATATTACTGGCTGTTATGGTACCAGGAACTGAGTAAATCACCTTAACATTTAATTGTCTGTGTTTGTTTTGGAGTGATTTTATTGATGACAATATAGATGTTTACTCTTGATAGTATGTCGAGACAGTGGTGAGGTGTGCAGTAGGAGTAACAGATAGGTTCAAGGTGGGGGTTGGATTACATCAGGGATCAACTCTGAGCCCCTTCTTGTTCGCAATGGTAATGGACAGGTTGACAGGTGAGATCAGGCAGGAGGCTTCGTGGGCGACACTGATCTGTAGTGAGAGTAGAGAGGAGGTGGAAGAGAGCCTGGGGAGGTGGAGGTATACACTGGAGTGAAGAGGAATGAAAGTCAGTAGAAACAAGACAGAGCACATGTGCATAAATGAAAGATGGCAGGTAGAATAGTGAAGATGCAAGAAGTAGAGGTGAAGGTGGATGAGTTTAAATACCTGGGCTCAACCATCCAAAGCAAAAGACAGAGCACAAGAGAGGTGGAGAGTGTTCAGGCAGGGTGGAGTGGGTGGAGACAAATGTCAGGGGTGCTTTGTGACAGAAGGATAGCAGCAAGAGTGAAAGGGAAGGTTTGTAAGACGGTAGTCAGACCTGCTATGCTGTATGGTTTGGAGACAGTGGCACTGAAAAACAAAAAGACAAGAGGCAGAGCTGGAGGTGGCAGAATTGAAGATGTTGAGATTTTCCCTGGGAGTGACCAGGATGGACAGGATTAGAAATGAGTACATCAGAGATGTGAACTAAGTAGGTGGACTGAAAAAGCTATTGGTTTTCGTTATTCTTGTACTTAGAAGTTAAATTTGTGCCTGTAATTTATATAATGCCAATTTGGTAATTGTGTATCCATACATTATTTCCACGCAAAATATTGCAATACTATGCTGTATCAATACCCCACCTCAAGTTAAACAGGGATTCCCAGATGGACAGAACTCGTAGAGCAAGATTGCTGCAACATTTGGAAAAGATACTATGCAGAAAACTGCAGGGAAAAGCATCTAATTCATCTTTTCCTTCTGTAGGTTTTTAATTGTTAGTTTTCAGCAACAGTTATTCAGAAAAGTAACATTAAAAATGGCATTAGTGTACTGCGTGTTTATATAGGAGAAATTACTTTATCAGTGTGTTGTTCTATAGCTTTGAGCTTAAAGCAGGCTTTTATGATGATATTGGTGAGCTACTGAATAATTTTAACTGAAATCAAATCCTTTCTTTGAATAAGTAAGAACTGGCTTGTTCAGTGAGGTAGCTATGGTTTAAGTCAAATAGATTTGTCTTTCCCTTAGTAATTGATGACATTTCCTTACCAAAGTTAATCCACTAATGGATCAGCTGCCAATCAGCACTCACTGTTAAGTCCTTCAATTAACAGACGTGCAGACTTTGCAGTTCAGATACAGTATTAATGGCCTCTGAGATTTGGCCCCTTAATGAGCAGGCTATTCCTTATCAAGGGGTACAAAAAACTACCTTAGTGAGAATGAAATGAGATAGATCAGTCTTCAAACTTTCAACCAATCAACCGATTTGCTTTCACCTCTGTTCATTAAGCTAAGATGTGCAGCAGCTGTGGTTTTTGGGGATGAATCCTTATTGTTTGGTTTAATATTGAGTTGAAATAATTTAGAACTCCTGGATTATTCTCTTAACATGACTTTGATTTTATATAAGGAAATTCTTTGTAGGGGCATTTCAAGCAAAACATATTTCGATTTTCACTGGGAACTGTTCAACTATTATTCATACTTTGCTCCCAAATTCCAAACCTAGCGGTCTGCCGCCTGGTAGTCAGTAACTTCATCTGTATAATGGTGGACACTAGAGTTTCTTGGTGCATTACACCAACCTTTTGGAGGTAATGGCACACTACATTCTACCAGATACAGGTAAAAAAAAATATGGAAAATGTATGTTTTATAATATTGACTGTTTGAAAATTTCCCAAGATGAATAAATGATCCTCATCAAAGTATTCTCTTGATTATAATGTAACTGTTGGTAGTTATTTGCAATGGAGTGCACATTGTCCTGGTTTAGGCTGAAGTGAATAAACATTGCAGCGTCAAGTCAGTAGAATGCAGCGTGAGGACGCTGGTGACTAATATCTAAACCTTGCACTTGTAGCTGCTCAGACAACCATGTAACTGGAGAGGAGGACATTTCCCTGTGGGGGAACTGATCGGAAGATGAAGTAGTGTTTTCCCATGACATCATCAGCACCATTAATTTCTTTTATATTGCCCCAAGATGACTATGATCTGTCTCACTCTAAGCTCACTAGACACTTCAGGCTATAATACCCTGAGGATGTCATTTTTTTTTTTTTAGAGCCATGTTACTACAAAGTGCAAACTGACCTCAGAACCATGCAAATTAATGCACTATTAATGAATGATTATGTTCAGATTTAGGCTTCATTGCTGTCATTTAAACCAACTCCTACTTTAGGGATGAAATACATTCATTGGGGAGACCTGCAAACATATGAATCCTGTAATTTGTGTATATTAGAAATTTGCTATCAGTCTGACTGTGTGTAACAGGGCCTTATGCAGATTAAGTCCCAACAGGCCAAGACTTTCATGGTTAGGTTCTTCACAGATGGCCAGAGAAGTACCTTGCATGGTACCTGGATTTAGAATTAAATACAAATTCAACAAGTTCAAGTTTTTCTTACCATACAGAGACTTTTTATTATTATGTAGCTTTTCTGCTTGTTATTGTTATTGTTACTTGTTGTGACCAGATGTTTTCCTGGTTAAAATTAGATATAGGCATTTCAGTCAAAAACACTATTCAATTTTAATTGGGAACTTTTCAACTAATCATTGAAAATCTCCCCTGCCCTGGTTGTTTTTGACTAATGACATAACATTTTTACCTTTTGTGCTAAATCTTGTTTTTCTTTATTATTTTAACAAACAGCACAAAACCGTCACACATGGGCATGTTAAATCCTGAGCTGAGCATTTTTGCAGTCTTGAGGATGGGTGTGACAAGTGTGGAGTGGATCTGACTGACTGTGTGCGCTCACTGGCTGACTTGTGAGCATACACTGCATAATAGAGATGTCATACCAGAATGCTATACCAGAAATGTAGTACTGTGTACCAGTACCAGTAAAATTACACAATTGTCTATACCAAATTTGATACCACGATTAAAAAAGAAAAGATTTTCTCATGTACTTAAATATAAACTTCTTTATTAAAAATATCTGAACATTGCAAAAATATGCTTCTCTGTAAACAGAAGCAGCAGCACTACAGAACAGACTACAGTACTATGATTTATGTGATAATAGTGCAACAGTTTACATAGATGCCACAATAATTCCTATGAGTGGCATCAATTTTCCTGGCTTTTTTTAGAGGAATACCGGGTTTAATGTTAGTTATATCGTAAACTTAAGCATTTATACAACATAGCCATTGCAAGCATTTTAGCCTGTGGAACATAGTTGATTTCACAACAGCAATGCCAGTTGTCAAAAACTAAATGGTAATGTGGATTTCTGGATAACATAAAAAGGATAATACTTTGGATGCTGTTAATATAAATAAAAACATTTAATTCTTTGAACATATGAGGATTCCAGTCTAGGTGCTTTGCTAAACTGGAAGTATTTCCTCCCTTGGTCTCAAAAGTGCAATAGGATTGTTTGCATATTGCCTCTTATGAATCAGTTATCACTCCTTGGTCATACTCCTCGATTGCAAAATACTTGGATACCTGATTCTTGACTGCCTTTCTTATTAACAGGATGAGCAGAGCTGTCGTGGCAGCTGCACTAGCCACAGTCTCTCAGATGTAGTTTTTACTGTGCTTTTTGTAAATTTTTCCTTGGTTTTTGGCCATCCTTATTCTTCTTCAGTATGTAAGGATAGACAAGAACACTTGTAGCCTTATACTGCCCCTGTCAGTTCTGGAAGAATTACAACCTTGACATGTTCGGTCATACCGGTAATTAATAAATGGCAAGCACCATCATGTTTTCAGAATTTTGGCATTGAAAGGTATCATAAGTATTAGCTCTGGTGACATCCCTACTGGATAATTCTCCTTTCAGACTCTTAGAATGACCAAAACATACAAATTCAATTCAAAATGAAATTCATGTTTTAGTCAGTATGACCTGAAATGACTCATACTCATTTTGAGTATGAACCAACAGGGTTGATTCAAAGCTCACCCAGCAATGGGCTGTTTCCCCATAGACTTATGGGATCAAAAATCCTTTTGCAGCCATTGGCATCACCACCTGGTGACCATTAAAAAGAATGCAGGTGTGGGGAACTTTGACATTGGCTTCACTTTTCAGACCCAGCAACTACTTCCATCTCTTATATTTTCTGTGGTAGCTAGTAGCTCATTCTTCTGGTTTTGTGCCTCTACCACAGAGATATTAGGTTTTCGGGTTGTCCATCCATGTATCTGTCTCTCGGCTACAAATCTTTTTACCAATACAGCAGCTGACTTGTTTGCTGGATCTTTACCAAACTTGGTGTGGTTAATACTTTTGATGGGCAGAAGATCTGATAGCATATATGAGATTGTGGGGTTCAAAGTCACACGGGGTTTAATTTAAGCCTGAGGCATACTGACCAAGTTCTGAGCATTACATTGTTGGTTATAATGGCTATTTGAATTCTTGGAAAATCATGCATCTAAATGTGTTTCCCATCCCCCTCTGTTTCCAACAGATCGAGAGGACCAATCGATTCTCTGCACGTAAGTAAACAGGCTCATTCCACTGCTGCTGGTGTTATTTCAGCACATCTCAGTTATTGTTCTTAAAAGCTTCTCCAGTACTCAAATACAAAACTTGCACTTTTTGTGTAACATAAGCTGAGCCACCTAGCCCAAACCAGTGTCTCCATTCCACTTAATTATCTTGCAAATCATTTCACATCTATCATTATATTTCTCTCTGGCATTTTTGTTTGATTTAAATGAAACTGACATTTAGGCATTTACTGGTAATTACAAAAGTTTAAAAGGGCAGTGAAAGTGAACTAGTTGCTCTGGGGTCTGGACTGAAGTAAGTGTCTCACTAACACTGAGCAAACTGTCGCTACTTGAGAGAAAAGTAAGAAATGTGGGTCTGAGAAATGCCTGACATTTCTGTGCCACAGCCTCCTGGCGTCATTTCACTGACAAGTGTCTGCTGATGACAGGAATGAAGCCAAAGAAATACCAAAGCGGGTATCAAGACATAAGCCATCCAGCAAGTGGTCAGAATTATTTGTCATATAATTAATCAAATTTAGTTTTATTGTAACTTAGTGGTTGGTGCATAATCTAAAACAGTGATATAGAATTGAAATTGTTCCTGGTTTATGCTGTCTCCACTGGCTAATGTGAGTTGCAGAACTTACAGACTGGTCGCATTGTTCCCTGTTTGTTTTTGTGAAATATATTGTATTTTACAATGAATCTATGCAGCATAATTTTTATCCACAATTTCCCATCTATAGTATCACTGGTTTGGTGTCATAATTATTCATTCAGCTACTGGAGTGAAGACAGGAAGCATACTCTGGGTTACTGAGGGCAATGTGGGGTGTCATAACAGCTGTTCCAAAAAAGATCAACCAAGTAGGAGGAGTTTCTTACCTAAACCCCTCTGAATCAGCTAATTTTAGTATATTTAATAAAGCCATGAAATTTTTTACCTTCGTATTATTTTTTTCCACGTTAGGGAGGGTGAGTTGATAATTTACACTTTTTAATTGGCATTGATTTGCTTCCCCAGCATTTTTGACCCCTCATAACTTCTTAAGCACAGGAGATAGACACTATTTCCCAAGATGGATAAGTGAGCCTTCTCCCACCTCTTTATTATAATATAATAGTGGCTATTGAGTCTTTGTGATAGTGATAATGTATATCATCTTGGTTTAGATTAAGTCACTGGACTATTCACACTCTTGATGCTGCAAGAGTGTGAATAGTCTGGTGACTAATATCTAGCACTTGGACTCCTAGCAGCTCTAACAACGGTGTAACAGGTGAGGTGTTTCAGGCACCTCTTCTCAAGACATTCCTGAAATACCTTTGTGTTCTCATCCGATGGGAAGACAAAGTAGTGTTTTCCCATGACTTCATCATCACTGTCAGTTTCCCCCATATTGTCTTAAGATGACTGTGATCTGTCTCTGTGGTATCAAAGCACTCCAAACTGGAACACCTCAAAGGTGTAATTTTATTTTAGTGCCACATGACTACAAAGTGCAAACTAACCATAGCACTGTCCAAAGTAATGCAAGCACATTAATGAATAATTAGATTCAGATTTCAGGTTTCATTATTGTCAGATCAGCAGACTGTTTATACAGCCTGTCATTTGAGGTGGAGGAGCTGAGGAATGTGACGCCCAGCAATCCAAGGCCAACAACACACACATTGATGCAATGCCTCCACGATTACTGTGTTCACAGAAACTAAAAAGACTGACAGGACTTGCATAGCGGTTTCATCCCATCTTTGCTAGCCACATCACACTCACTCAGTCTGAAAGCAAAACAATATTTTGTACATACTTGGTTTTGTGCAGATTTGCACTTACTGTAAAACCTCAGGTATGCTCTATATCTAAGCTACTCCCCAAAGTTATTGCAGCAGATTTTTTTATCCTGTTTTTTTTTTTTTGTTCAATGGTAGCTGTGTGACAGACCAATGAAAAGCACACCAGTAACCACAGCTGCTAAAGTCAACCAAAGCTTAAAAATATAGTTTAGTCAAAGCTAAACAGGAGAACTTGTGTTGCAGCATTTAGTTTGAGATTATACTTGTGCTCCTGCAGTGGAAAAATGAAAGTTCCCGTCAGATTTCCTAACCATGACCTCTCAGCTATGCACCTAACAGTCTAAACTACAGAACTATCACTGTGCCTCTGCTTATCAGGACAGCAGAGTTGTCCAGACCTTCCTCTCACCATCCACCTTCTCCAGCTCTTTCGAGGCATACATTAGGGTTTTCCCCAAGCCAGCTGAGAGACATAAGCTCTCCTTTGTGTCCTGGGACTGCCCTAGGGTCCCCACCTGGTAGGACATGTCCCAAACGCATCACCATTTGGGTGACATCTTGGTCAGACGCCTGAACCACCTCAGCTGGCTCCTTTTGATGTGGAGGAGTAGCAGCTGTACTCTTGAGTCCCTCCCGACTGAGTTAGCTCCTCACCCTCACCCTATCTCTAAGGGAGAGTCCAGACACCCTTCAGAGAAAACTTACTTCTGCTTCTTGTATTTACAGTCTGTTTCTTTCAGTTGCTACCTACAGCTCATGGCCACGAGTAAGGGTGAGGGTGTAGGTCAGCCAGTAAATTAAGAGCTTCACCTTAATGCTGGATTCAGCATCCGCATTGTGTTTCAGATACATCGGCCAGACATGGCCATAAAAGAGGCTCTGGCGCCACATAGTTCCTAGAGCACCTCCTCTTTTTGCACTTCACTACCACTCTCTTCTACACTCCACTCGTGAACTAGACACCAATACTTGAATTCCTCCCCTTGGGGCAGCAAGTCATTCCCAAGTTGAGGAGAGCAGTCCACCCTTTTCTGGCTGAGAACTATGGCCTTACACTCAGTTTCTATGCAAGTTGAAGTTCCTCACTTGATGAAGTAAACAGGACCGTATCGTCTGCAAAAAGCAAAATTTCTAGGCGCCTCTTGGCTACGAATAGAAATTCTGAATGGAATTGGTGAGAAAGATCACCCCCCACCAGGAACACATCTGACATATTGTTGTTAATGTGAACCAAACTCTGACCAAGCTGTGGCTGTTTATTGACCAAAAAGCCTGTGGCAGTTGGCTCAATACTTTTTTACAATGCTTTTGTAATCATCCAGAGGCTACCTCATGAAGAGTTTAGTGTTTCCGAGGATGTCTGTTTTTTATTTACATTGTCTTGTTGTGTCCTGTAGAGGTGAGTCGGGAGCTGGTAAGACAGAAAACACAAAAAAGGTCATTCAGTACCTGGCACACGTTGCCTCCTCGCACAAAGGAAGAAAAGACCACAACATTCCTGTGAGTATTAACAATTTTCAGCATTTGCTCAGTCCTTTCTCACTTCACACTTGGTTTTAACTGTTAACTGATTGAGCCCATGAAAATGTGACGGAACATCAATTTAAATCAGAGGTGTCGAAGTGATTTAAGTTGGGCCACATACAGCGTAATTTGATCTAAAAAAAATATGTTAAAAAACTAGCATCAGGTGCAAAACTTTTGCAGATTGAGCTGCTGTGATGACTCCTTGGAGATTATACAAGGAAGCAGCCGAAGGTACTAAAATCATAAGTTAACAATTTGTATTTTTATGATTCAAAAATAATTTTGTCTTGATGACAGAATTATTTCACTGAAAAATCTTTTACTGCAATTTTCAACACATTGTAAAGCCATCCACTGGGCCAAATGGGAGCCTTTGGTCGGCTGCTTCTGGCCTCTGGGCTGCATGTTTGACACCACTGATTTAAGTACTGAATAGACAGTGGATTTTGATGTAACTTAACCCCTAAACAGGATGTGATTTTACTGCTATCCTACTAATGCAGCAATAACAGAGCACGGTGATTAAAATTAGGATAAGAATTAACCAGTGAGCAGTTTTTCCAAGAGGGAATTGTTGGGGTTCTTACAGCCTTAAAGCACCTGCATTTTGTGCACCAGATGTGTGTGCACATATTCTAACATTTTACATTTGTTTATCTGTAACATACAGCCAGAATCACCTAAACCAGTGAAACTACAGGCAAGTTTGTATGCTTTCTTACACTCTATGTTCATATGCATGCTACACTAACAGTTTTCTAGCAGACAAAATCAATTTCTCTGTAGCTTTGGGCTTATAAAATATGTGGGCACATTGAATAGTGTCAGTGATTACTCTTGTCAGTTTTTTAAGATGCCTGATATAGACACTAAAGATAGCATATTTAGCATATACTTTCTTTCTCTATCAGGCACAAAATGCAGTTGTAAGTAAATTTTGAAAGTGGCATGATTATCTGACTTCGTTTATTGTGTTTGTTTAAATATGCCATATTGTGAATTTGTGTGCCTTTACTGTAATTCACTCTGATTGAAACATAATCACATGCATGCACTGTTGTTGCTATGATAGTCACACAGTAAGCCTCAGCTGTCATCTTGTCCTTTTTGAACATTTTATTGCTGTTGTATGTTTATATTTAGTTAGATAAAAGTAAGCATGTATATCTGTAGTTTGCAGAAAGAGCTGGTGACATTTCTTTTTTTTAAAAAACTGTATCACCATAAGAGGTTATGATTAGCAAGTTTACCAGCAGTACGTTAGTGATTCTCAGGCCTGGTCATCAGGACCCAGACTACCTGCAGGTAGCTCATGAAAATATTCAACTAGTTACTGCATTAGTAACTACCGGAGGTTCAGGATGCAATGGACTACCTTTGGCTGAATGGGGAAAAAAAATTCCCACTTGACCCTCCTCAGAATCAGCTTAACAGTAACTTTAATATATTTAATAAAGCACTGTGAAATTTTACCTTCTTGTAAACCCAAATCCAACCCAGCAGTTAGGATACATGTATTGGTGTATTATCTGGTTTCTGATAATTCATTGGAGAAAAATTCAGAAAGTGCATTTTGTGTACACCTTAAACAGTCAAAAGTTGGGACCAAGTAACAGCGGGTTGGAAGAGATCACATTAAGCAGGCTAATTAGCAGCAAAATTTGGAGAGTGTAAAGGGCAAGATGTTGAATTTGTGTCATCAATGAGCGCTCAGGTGACACTACCTAAGAAACTGTCATGCTGCTGTTACAAATATAGCCACCTGGGCTCATTAGTACTTCAGAAAACCATTGTCATAGTATGTTGCTGTGTTATGCAACGAAGAAGCCAGACATTAACTCTATGCAGAAACACAGGATTTAAGCTGACCTCAGATGGATTTAAAGACTGTGGAGCCTTTCACTGTGGTCAGATGATTCCTCATTTCAGCTTGTTTTCAGATGAAATGGGTGTCAAGTTCTCTGTGCTAAAGATGCAAATGCCAGCATCTGTGATGGTTTGTGGGTGCGTCAGTGGTCATGGCATGGGTGAGTTCCGTATATGCGAAGGTACCAGAGGCGTACATTAGGATTTTTAGAGAGAGATACACTGATCAGGCGTAACATTATGATCACTAACAGGTAAAGTGAGTAACACAGAATATGTCGTCATCATGGCGCCTGTTAGTGGATGGAATATATTAGGCAACAAGTGAACAATTTGTCTTCAGACTTGATGTGTTAAAAGCAGGAAAATGGGCAAGTTTGAGGATATGATAAAGGCCAAATTGTGATGGCTAGACAACTGGGTCAGAGCATCTCCAAAACTGCAGCTCTTGTGGGGCGTTCTTGGTCTGCAGTGGTCAGTATCTATCAAAAGTTGTCGAAGGAATTAACAGTGGGGAACTGGTGACAGGGTCAGGGGTGGCCATGGCGCATTGATGCACAAGGGGAGTGAAGGCTGGCCTGTGTGGTCCAATCCAACAGATGAGCTACTGCGGCTCAGATTGCTGAAGACGTTAATACTGGTTCTGATAGAAGGGTGTCAGAACGCACAGTGAATCACTGTTTTTTGTGTATGGGGCTACAGTACTGCAGACCAGTCAAATTGCCCATGCTGACCCCTGTCCACTGCCGAAAGTGCCAACTCTGGGCATGTGAGCATCAGAACTGGACCAAGGAGCAATAGAAGAACGTAGCCTGGTCTGATAAATCACATTCTCTTTTACATCATGTGGATGGCCAGGTACATGTTCGTTGCTTACCTGGGAAACACATGGCACCAGGATGCACTATGGGAAGAAGGCAAGCTGGCAGAGGCAGTGTGATGCTTTGGGCAATGCTGGTAAACCTTGGGTCCTGCCATCAATGTGGATGTTACTTTTACACGTACCACCTACCTAAGTGTTGTTTTAGATCATGTACACCCTTTCATGATATTTCCTGATGGCCGTGGCCTCTCTCAGCAGGATTATGTGCCCTGCCACAAAGCAAAAATGGTTCAGGAATGGTTTGAGGAGCACAACAGTCAGGGGTGGCGTCTATGCCTTGATGGGTGAGGATTGTTTTGGTAGCAAAAGGGGGACCAACACAATATTAGGCAGGTGGTCATAATGTTATTCCTGATCAGTGTATGTTGCCATCAAGGGAATATCTCTTCCTGGGGCATCCATGCTTATTTCATCAGGGAAATGCCAGACCAAATTCTGCTCGGGCTACAATAGTGCAGCTGCGTAGACACCTCATGTGTGTGCTTGACTGGCCTGCTGTCAGTCCAGATCTATCTCCTATTGAAAATGTGTGGCGCATTTCGAAGAGGAAAATCAGACAATGGGCTATGAACTGTTGAGCAGTTTAAGTGTTAGGCTAGATAAGACCAGATTTGGAAATGCAAAATCACAACAGTTCGTATCCTCAGTTCCAAAATGAATCAACAGTGTTATTGACAGAAAAGGTCAACACAATGATAAACATGCCCCTGTATGAGCTTTTCTTGAATATGTTGCAGCCATCAAATTCTAAATTTGAGTATATTTTACAAAGTACAATTAAATTGGTCCATATAACTATTGAAAATCTTTTTTTTGTATTGTCAGTTAAATAAAGGTTCATGTGAATTAACTTATCACAGATTTTTGTTTTTATTGCATTTTAGAAAAGATTGCATATTTTCAGGAAATGAGCTTTGTAATTAAAAATATATTTTAAGTATGAAGGTAAAATTTTGCATAGCTTCATTCTGAGGAGGTCAGGTGGGAGGCATTCACTGTTTTGTGACCTACCTGTTAATCCAGAACATCAGAAGTACTCTGGGTCTTGAGTGATCAGGATCAGATATTATAATCTCTGTTGTGTTCATTCATAAACTGCATTAAGTTGTGCATAGATAACATTACTAAAATGTGTTATTTTTTTCTATTATTATTATTATTATTATGAAAATTGACTCTCCTCATATCCTACAGAGTGGACCCCTGTTTTATGTGAGTAGTATGTAGTTTTTCAACTATCTCATCTCACAAAATTAAAGGGGCACTTTAACCACTCTGTGGCCACCAGCTAGCTGAACTATAAACTCTAATATTCAGTAGATGCTTTTCATCCACCTGCTATATTTTTGCTTTTAACCTTTGCATCGCATGATCTGTCCTCTTAGTCTTCACTAATTTAACAACTTATGCTTATTTAACATTGACAGTGCTGACACTGAGGACATCTGAAGTGATACACTGGTTTTCAAGTCAGCTTGGCTTATCTTCGAATGTGTAGCCTACACAAAACCTCTTGTGACCTCTTTTTCTGCCTGAGAATCTAGTCCAAATGAGTTCCCCACATGTTCAGTGTTCTTGTTTTTCTTGCTGATGAAAACAGGGACTTGCAATATTTGCCTGGCCTTGTGACCTCCAAAGCAGATGTTGAGTAGTGGAAACACATCCACAACTGGCCTCTGCCTCAGAAGATTTACTGGGCAGTTGTGACTGATCCTTTTTGACTCCACTAAATCTGCCCCAAAAGTCCCGAACCATGTTGTGCCAAACAGCCCGCACAGGAATCTTTATTTTTACATGTTGGCTGATAATATGTGACTCATAAGTTTTGTATCCTCTGAGGTTACTTGCATTTCATCACAGCCATGCAGCATCTGGTCATTTCAAGTAGAGGAGCTAGCTCCGTTGGCTGTTAGATATCTGACGTTCTCACTTTACAATAGGAATGTGGGTCAGCTCCTAATGCTGCTTTTGGACCCCCACTGATGTTTGTAATCTGCTCTTTGTGTGTGTAGACCACACAGATGTAGAGGCTGCCAATGAACAATTTTAACTACCAAGTTTGACCACATGCTAGTGTTTATATAGAAACAAAGGCTTTTGGTTTGAATCCTCTGCCCTCTGTGGGCTGCACCGCTGCTGATGGATAGACACCAGGTTTATCCAGTTCAGTCCTGCTTCATTCCAGCTGCACAAAAACTCAATTAAAAGCAGCCCATCAAACTCTTTGCTAAAGATCACATTACATGTCTCATATCCTGAGTGCAGTGCTGATTCCTTAGTTCTCTTCTGTGGAAAATGGCCTCAGATGGATTTAAACCTTCAGCGTGTGGAGCTATTTCTGTTGTAATGGGAAAATATTCCTTTGAGCCACAAGAAGTGAAATAACGTTGCAGAAGAAACTGTTTTTGGCTTCTTTGGAGACAACAAAGCCAACAATGTGGCTTAGATAGAAACTTAGTGGAAACACCTGTCTAAACATCTGCATAAGTCACTTATTTACTCAGTTTCCTGAATTGTCCAGCCTGACAAAAAATCAAATAGTGTCTGGTATGTCATAGACACATTCTTCTTGACATGATAAAAAAGGCTTTCTGGCTTTTTGTCAGAGCAAAAAGGATAAAAAAATGTCTTTTAATAGCTACCAAAGACACTAATCATCTTAAGTTCTGTAAATAAAAAGATAAAACTTCTGCAAAAGGAATTAGCTGTTTGGTGAAAGTTTTATGATAAGCATGCGTTACTTTATATTTTATGTGCTTATATGCATTGAAAAAAGGTCAAAACCTCACATCTGGGGTGACCTCGTGAAACGGTCAGGTTCCATACTATATGTGAGCAAGTGATCTAAACACAGGGTCTGCTGTTTTTCAATCTATGAAAGGTTTATAATTAAACAAAACAAAAAGGACCTTAAAGATGAAAATATTTAAAAATCTCTAATGAGACTGAATTTTTTGTCCAGTTGTCTTTTATCACAAAATAAAGCTGATGTTCAAATTGGTGGTTTTATCTAGAGCTCCAAAACTGCAATTATTGTGTCATAAACCAGAGAGCAAGATTTAATAATAACTGTTAAATAAGGTACAGTGATTTCTTCTTAAACATAAGAATCAGAATCAGAGGGGAAATTGTGTACATTGTTGGAGCTGTTATGATTGAGAAGTGGTATGATGGCCTTTTTGCTATAATTTTACTATCTGGAAAACACTGTTTAGTTTTAACATTTTTATTAAATGTAATGTTTTAACACAGTGATCAGTGTCTTTTTGTGATGCAGGATGTGCCATGTTGCACCCATGGAAATTTGAAATTGGAAAAAAATTTACACTCAAGAAAATAGTTTGACTACATGCCATCAGGCTAATTTAATGCTGTGGACAACAAATGTTTAAAATTAAACTTTTGCATTCAAAACATGGTTAAACCCAACACCAAAGAGAATTTCATATTTACTTGATTCACTTGAGCCTGATTTTCTTTCATTTTTTTCATATTTTAGCTCATCTGGCACAAGGACTGATGAGCTAATACATTGGCGATGCATCCATCAGTCCACAGTTCACAAGAATTGTTCTTCCTCCTGAGTATTGGTCAGGTTTTACTGTAACTTAGACACAATGAATACTTCATGGATTTTCACCCAAATTGTGCCCAAGGTCACATTTGTCTTTTTATGAACACTTTTCCATTTTCATAAAAATCACTGCACCTGACTGTATTGATCTGGATTGCAGTGTTCATAAAATTACTGCTTGCATGTACCCCTCTGTCATCTATACAGAAATGCCATCATTAGATTTATATGTGGCGTCATAATATCTTAAGCTAAGTTAGGACCAGTACAGAACTAGGGCTGTTCTTGATGTGACTGTTTGAGCATCCTTGACTTCTGTAGATTGTAATTCTTATTAGTTTGTAGAACACAGCCAATTGATGACAAGAAAACCTATTGCTATCTTTCTGTATTTTGTTTGTTTTTTGTTTAATTCACAACTAGATCATTTGGATTTGTTAAAGTCTGACAGGCGCACAACTGAGAAATTACTAAGAGGTTATAAATAATTGGCTGTAGACAGTTTTCTCTTGTCCGCTGTCAGTTATTTTAATTTTTTAGCAGTATAACTGTAACACTTGCTGGTGTCATCCTTTCCCCAGCTTTGTTTGTGCAGTTTACCTCTGTGAGGATAATATATGTGA
Source organism: Etroplus canarensis (assembly GCA_015106775.1). Taxonomy (NCBI): domain Eukaryota; kingdom Metazoa; phylum Chordata; class Actinopteri; order Cichliformes; family Cichlidae; genus Etroplus; species Etroplus canarensis. The sequence goes on along the minus strand of VUQH01045764.1, from coordinate 12,458 downwards.
AGTCTTTCTTTATAAACCAATTCTTAACAATGTCTGTTGCCTTTGTCTGCATGTTTATGTTAGACTTTCTCAGTTGTGAGTGAAAACATCTCATGAGTTAACCTTAACTTTCAAATATTGACACACAGCTGTCCATTTTTAATAGGGGGAACTGGAACGGCAGCTTTTACAAGCCAACCCTATTCTTGAATCTTTTGGGAATGCAAAGACTGTGAAAAATGACAACTCGTCACGTTTTGTAAGTACAGAAAAATGAGAATCACTTAAAGTAAAGTTAAAATACTTCTGCTCCAACATTGGTGACAACTTCCTCTGTCTCAACACCATCTTTACTGATCTTACATTGGCACCAGAACCAGTTTAAGGAGATGTGTTTATGTCTCGCAAAAGTAATTTATTCATTCTTCTTTTACTGGAAGCAAGGCCATTTAGCTGGAGACTTTTTCTGCTAGTCATTAAGGATGTCTTTGTTATAATGGAGCCCCTCAGAAGAGGCAGCTCTTATTGATAGGGATGTATGGCAACAGGACAATGAGTAAAGTATTGGCTCAAATGTTTCTGTGGCAAATTAATTAGTCAAATTGTGTTTTTTTTCTGTAATTACCTTGTAAATGCTAATCATAAAATAAATATTTTCCATTTAGTATCCAAGACAATTTGATCAGAGGCAAATTTAGTTGTTGTTTTTTTTTTCTGAATTAAATATAATTATCTGGCATGTGGATAAGCTGTATTATTGAGCATGGTTTTGAAGGAGTCATGATGACTCTTGGCATATTGTTCAGATACCAAATTTTCAATGTGTGTTATGAAAGAGCCTTTATCGAATCGATTGACTGTTCGTCATCTTGTCTTGTAGACTCTCTGAACATTGATCTTGTGTTAATCTCTGCAGGGGAAATTCATCCGGATCAACTTTGATGTCACCGGGTATATCGTTGGGGCCAATATTGAAACCTGTATCTTGTTTTAACAGAAGCATTCATCTGATAGGAGATTTTTAGACAGTATAGAACACAGAGGTTGCAGTTTTTATAAAAATAACATATTTTAACTCTAAAACATTTGCTGAGTGGATTTTCTTGTTCCATATAGATCCATTTAGTTTTGTGTTTATTCAGATCAACAACTTGGGTCAACCTTGGACATCAGATCAGTCCCAGTACACTTAGCTGGCCTGACAAGTGGCATGCTAGCTTGCCAGACAGACTTGGTTTTCTTAACTGTTCTGTGTCAGACCTACTGGAGAAATCCAGAGCTATTCGTCAAGCCAAAGATGAGCGCACCTTCCACATTTTTTATCAGCTGCTGGCTGGAGCTGGAGAGCACCTCAAATGTGAGTAAGCTGAGTCTGAAAGACTCTGTAATGCAGCTGATTTTGGGCTGCATACCTTTGTGCAAAGCAAGCATAGTTTCTTATTATACTTACATAAAACTTTAAAATTTAACATTACCCATTATTGTTTCTAACGTCACAAATAACTGTATCATGATCTAATTTTGTGTGTATCTACAGCACTGAAACAGGCCAGCCCTCTGTCAGTCTACATGAGTCCTTACCTAAATGTTGTTCCATTTTTCTGTCTATAGCGGACCTTCTTTTGGAAGGATTCAACAATTACCGCTTCCTGTCCAATGGTAACATTCCAATCCCAGGCCAGCAGGACAAAGACAACTTCCATGAGACCATGGAGGCCATGCACATCATGAGCTTTGCCCACGAGGAGATTCTGGGTATGTTTTTAGTGGCAGAATAAAACAAACATACAATAGATTTCTCAAAGAAGTTGCTTTGATTTTGCTTGGTGTAAACTTGGTGAGACCATGTTAAGAGTGAGGTTGAAGCCTTTGGTACAGAGAGTTTGGTTCAAAGTGCAAGTTACAGCATTCCTGTAACTTAAACTACATGTAGCATGCCTGCATGGGCTTGCTTCAAATTATCTATTGGATCTTTTATGTCCCATTCTGCTCATTCAGGTTACTCTGATCAGCAGCTGTTTTTTTTTTTGTTTTTGTTTTTTTTTTTAACATCTATGCATTGTTTCTACTGTGCAGCACTTTGGCCAGTGTCGTCCTCTTCTCCTTCTGCCTGGCAGCTCCATCCTCGACGTCGTTTGTCCAATATATCCACTATCCCTCCTCTGAACATGTTCAAACCATCTTAGCCTTGCCTCTCTGACTTTGTCTCCAAACTTCTCAACCTGAGTTGTCCTTCTGTTGTACTCATTTCTAACCCTGTCCATCCTGGTCACTCCCAGCAAAAATCTCAACATCTTCAGTTCTGCCACCTCCAGCTCCACCTCCTGTCTTTTTGTCAGTGCCACCGTCTGTCTGTTGTGTTTAAATGTGTTGTAGAAATATACTTGACTTAACTTGTTCTGTTCTGTTCAGTTCTGTAATGTGACATATGGGATATGTTTCTGAGAGGGGCTGCTTCAGACTGTTTAAAATCGAGTAACTGCAAATGAAGCTGCAGAGAATGGCTCCCCTCTACTGCCAGAGAAAAAAATAAATATTTTAGACTACAGGCATTCTCATTTGTAAATGTTAACATTTGCTAACATAATCAAACATGTGGCTTTTATGATATTGCACTGCTGTGTACTGTTAACTGCAAGCTAACTGAAAAAAAATCACTTTTTATTTGAGTATGTCTTTTATTATTAGAGTATGATTCACTAAAACAATAAGAATGTGACTATAGGGTGATTGTTCTAAGGGTGCAGGATTGAAATAAAGTGTTAACTTGAAAGAACAGATAATTCTCTGCTGCGCAGATTTAGTTGGTATATAGAATGTAACATGATAAACAGAACTTGAAAAAGGTGTTCAAGTATTCCTGTTTGGGTTTTATTCATTAGTAGACTTGGAGGGAATCAGAATCAGAATACTTTATTTAATCCCTGGAGGGAAATTACTTCAGTTGCAGACACTGCGTTAAATATACATAAATATTAATATAACAAATAAATATATGTTCATTACTCTTTTATTATTAATTAAACCGTTCATCAGTTTTGCTCTTAAAATACAGTTGGTGATGTAAAATTGATGCCATATTGCAGTAATTTTGTTTTTTCTGATTCTGATGTTTGTAGCCATGTTAAAAGTGGTGTCCTCAGTGCTTCAGTTTGGGAACATCATCTTTAAGAAGGAGAGGAACACTGACCAAGCCTCTATGCCTGATAACACTGGTAAGTATCCCAGAACTATACATACACACACACAGCGCAATCTTTGTACATCTGGTGTATAACCTTGTAGCTAGGAGCTCAGGGGTCAGGACACCCTCCTCCTCCTTTTCCTCTTCCCATATATACTTCAACTTCTCTCCTCCCTTACACTGTGCACCTCAGCCACAGCACAGAGGGGCTGGTGATTTATGTCTGTTCGCTCCCTGAGCCTTGTCAGCCTGCCATTTCACCACATCATTGAGAGGATTTACTCTTGAAGGAAATGGGGCACAGCCTTCCAGTTCCTCCACATGTGGCACTGCATATTTGGCACTTAAGAGAGAGAGAGAGAGAATGAGTCTAATGCCAATGATGCAGCTCAACTGGATACTTCCAAATTCAACAGCAGAAGTCATGACTGAAGCAGATGGGTTTTTTTAGTTGTCAGACTTGGCTATCTAGAATGAATTCTGCTGTGTCTACTTTTCCACAAGCTCCAGCCACATAAAATATGACACTTTCCCAATACTATTTCTCATGGAAACAGTGGTAAATTTAAATATTAATCACTGAAAGGCAAACAGCAATCCTAATCTACCATTTTTAACAGGAATATATTCTTTTTATATAATATAATCCATTAAATTACTTAATAGTCACAGTGCTGTTAAAAAAGAAAAATCCTGGTCTCATTTGGAAGAATCTTGAAAACCAAACAGTTTTTTCCTACACATTCAGTCATTTCTGCTTTCTTTTTTAGTTCTAATTTTAAGAAACTTATTTAAAATATACTGTAGGTTTAAATCATTTATCTAGTTTAAAATGTTCTACTGTGGTTGTATATTGAAGCCTTGAGTTTAGTATTAATGCTGTTTTCCTGGGCCAGGAGTGACTGTATTTGAACAAGAGGATGGAGAGCTAAGTCATCAGCTAAGATGATCAAATTTGTTTAGCAAGCCACATCTGTAGACTGTACTGCTGCATCACCTGCTAATTAGTGCATTTGCATTGGTGTGCCACACACCACTGCAAATAACCAAACGCCATGCCGTATTATTTCCCATGTAATCATAGAAGAAGTGCTCTAAAGGTAGCTAGCGTTTCAAAAATATAGTGAACAGCCCAGTGACTTAATTAGTGGAGCTAAAGCCCAGCAGAATCACTCAGAGTGGCCCTGTTCTTAATAAAGCATGACTTTAAGCACGTAATACAGTTTTAGAGGTTAAGTTATAAAAATGCATTTATTGGCAAAACTGCAGTTTCCCAAATGCTCTGAAAGGGAGTCTATCCCTACAGACCATCCCTCCAATGTTCTCTTAACTGCTTATACATCTTAGGTTTGTGGGGCACTAGATCCTTTACCAGGCTGATACAGAAGACTGGCTTCTTTTTTTACCCTGAGGGGAGATTATTGCTTGGTTCCTACACATTCAGTCATTTTAAGTCAGCACGTTGTACAGGTTGAAATCAGATTTAAACTATTTAAATGAACTTTTTTGTTGTTTTCCAGCTGCTCAAAAGCTGTGTCATTTGCTGGGGATGAACGTAATGGAGTTTACCCGAGCCATCCTGACTCCAAGGATCAAAGTGGGGAGAGACTACGTCCAGAAAGCTCAGACTAAAGAGCAAGTCAGTTTTTCTTGTTTTCTTTATTAACTAACACAGTGTGTTTCCTCTTTTGTTTGCAAGATCTTTAATTACAGATGTACATTGCAATTGTTAATAACAATAAATCAACAAACACAAACGAGGATTCTCTTTTTCTCTGCTAGTTAGTTGAGTTATGCTGGGATTTGTGGAAATTGCTGGATTTGAAATGAAGTTTGATATTTATTTTTTTTCTTGTTTTAAACCAGGATATTGAATTTAAGAACCTCAAAAAGTGTCCTGAGCCAAGATAGGCAGCATTAACTTAGCATGTTTTTTGATTGCGAAAGAAACCAAAGTTCCCAGCAAACATGGAAACTAAACACAGAAGTGCTCTCCCTTAGTTCAAACCCACTATTGCTGTGAGGCTGTGTGTGGCACTAACCACTGAGTCAGGTCAAAATTATGAAGCAATTCTTATAAAATCTAATTTGATATCTTTCTTTTCTTTATGTTCATAAAGACATTTGCTTCACCTTATGTGAAACTGCCTCAAAGTGCAACACCTGTTTATGGAGCATTCATAGTGCAATAATCTTGCATACTCACGCTGATACAACCGTAATCCCAACATCTGAAATATTAATACAAGTCTTAGGAAGATTTTTGAACTGAAAAGTGTGATTCAGTCTTGACAAAATCTATTCTACAAATAGAAATGCATTTGTAGAATAGATTTCCTTACAAGGATCTGGCAGCATGTTTTACTTTTACCAATACAGCCCACACATGCTTGCACACATCTTCTCACACTTTGCTCAGGTCATGTCTCTGTTCTTGTGCAGTCACAATGTTCTTTTCTCACTCTTCGTCCTCTCTGCCTCTCTGCAGGCGGACTTTGCTGTTGAGGCCCTAGCTAAAGCAACATATGAGCGTCTGTTCCGCTGGCTCGTCCATCGCATTAATAAAGCTCTGGACCGAACCAAACGGCAGGGAGCTTCCTTCATTGGTATTCTGGACATTGCTGGCTTTGAGATCTTCCAGGTTGGAATTTAAATCTTTATATTCTCTATTTCATATCTATATTTGAGGTCGTCAGTTTCTGTTATTGGAAATTATTTCCACTCACAATGATGTTCTTCTGTGTTTATCTTCCTTTCTTGCAGTTGAACTCATTTGAGCAGCTGTGTATTAACTATACCAACGAGAAGCTGCAACAGCTCTTTAACCACACCATGTTCGTCCTGGAGCAGGAGGAGTACCAGAGGGAGGGCATCGAGTGGAGCTTCATTGACTTCGGCCTTGACCTGCAGCCCTGCATCGACCTCATTGAGAGGCCGGTCAGTTGCAATATTTAGCTTTTTAGTTTATGTTCAAATTATTTTTAATTACACTTCTTTTAAAAGTTAACTTCAGCTAACTTGCTAACTTTGTGCTCTTTAATTATTTAACAACTAAATAATACTTTTCATTTTAATCATGTGCTGCTTTTATTCAACTGAACACATAAAAGAAAAGATGTGTTTATCTTTTATTTTTAATCATGTAGTGATGATAGCTAGAAATAGAAAAATAAACGTAAAACTCATGAAGTCTCACTCAAAAGTGAGAAGTACGCTGATCCCATGTTTTAATGGGGTAGAGCTTAAGTAATTTTATATGTTTGATTTTTTTTTTTTTTTTTTTCCCTCCGATTGTTTTT
>VUQH01045763.1:3271-24930 GCA_015106775.1 Etroplus canarensis | reverse complement strand
CCCCCCCCCCCCCCCATTAGAAAACCCTTTAGAAACTGTTTTGTCACAGCTAAAAGGGAGCAAAAAATGGAGCATGGCATTCTTTAGGTATTTGAAGCATCAGCAGCTGTTTTTGTTTGTTTACAGACTTAAAATGGCCAGAAAGAAATAACTTTTTTTAACGACACATCAGTCTGTTGTTGTGCTTAGAAAAGATGGCTATTCAATGTGAGAAATTGCAAGGAAACTAAAAATCTCTTACTGTGCTGTTAACTACTCCCTTCAGAGAGCAGCACAAACTGGCTCTAACAAGGACAGTGAAAACAGTGGGAGGCCCCAGTGCACAACTGTACAAGGAGACAAGTATCTGAGAATGTGTAGTTTAAGACAAAGACCCCTCACAGGCCGCCAGCTGACAGCTGCACTAAATAGCACCTGTCACACACCAGTGTCAACATCAACGGTGAAGAGGCAACTTCAGGATGCTGGACTTCAGAATTGACAAGAAAAAGCCATGTCTCAGACTTGCCAATGAAAAGAAAAGACGGAGATGGGCAGAAGAGCACAGAAATTGGACAATGGAAGACTGGAAGAAGGTCTTGTGGACAGAGTCCAAGTTTCAGGTCTTCGGGTCAAACAGAAAAAATTTGTGAGATGCAGAACAAATAAAAAGATGCAGGAACAGTGCCTAGCACCATCAGTCAAGCATGGTGGAGGCAGCATGACGGTCTGGGGGTGCTTTGGAGGTGGTAAAATTGGAGATTTGTTCAGAGTGGAAGGGACCTTAGTTTTTTTGATGAAGACAAAGTTTGAACAGCACATTCATCTTCTCCATTAAAATCATTATTTCTAACTGATAATGTCAGCATGTCCTGTTCATTTGCTGTTTTTCCTATTCCGACTCATTTCATGCGTGTTTTCACAGAAAACGAGCATTTCAAAGTGATCCCAAACTTTTGAGAGGTAATATATACCGACAAAACAAGAGGACCTAAAATAGACCATTTAGGGATACCACATTTAGATGAAGACAGTTTCTTATTTGCACAATCACTGTAAAACTTGGCCGTGCAAACTGACTTCATGCTCCAGACATGTCACCGGTATCAAATGAGATCCAGCATGACTAGACTGGAATATGTATCAAAATCAACAGATAAAAGGATGGTTTTCCTCTGCAGTAAAGCCAGGCATTTTAACATGGGCGTCTATGGGGTTTTACTCACTTTTGGAGTCAGCCTCAAGTGGACATGCAAGGAAGTGTAGTTTTTGGCCATGTCTGTCATTTGGTTGGTGCTCCTACCCGGTGCTATGGCTTCTTCAGGATTCTTTCTTTGAGTTACCTCCAGGAACAGTTTCATCTCAGTGTTTATTATATGTCTAGGAAAGACACAGACTGCATCTGAATGGGTATTTTTTTTCGCTTTATTATAAAGCAGGAAGCAGTTTTTCTGCCTTAACAGTGGGATTGGGGTTTGTCTTGCGAGAAGCAGTCGTCGCCTCCTCCTCGCACTCCTCCATCGTCTGCAGCTCTTCTTGCAGCTGCAAAGCAACTGTTCCTCAGGGGGTAATAAAGCTTTATTGAGCTGAACTGAAGGTTATTGCCTCAGAAGACCAAAGTCTCTGTTTGTATGGGAGCCCTTTATTTAGCAGGTGTTATAAAAGTATGTGTGTGACCTAAGCAGGTATTAACTGCTTTTATAGTTGGTATTGTTCTTGTGTCCTCCATCCTCTGTGTCAGTCACACAAAAATTGCACGACACTAAATGCACCTGTCAGACAGCACCTAGTTCCCCACACCTTCCTGTCTGTCTTTCTGTCCGACTTTCTCTCCTCCACGCTTACCTGCGCTCCATCTGATTGGTGCATTCAGGTGAACCCTGATTGGCCGAGAACACAAAAGCAAACAGATAGACAAACAGGCAGAACCACAGACATTCAGAGGGAATCATGCCATTAGTGTACTCACAGCAAGCTGAAAACAAAGCAGAAGGTTTTCAAAGGAGCTGTCTGGCAGACCTGTAAGTGTATGTAAGTGTTTGCTTTTTATTTGTACTGAGAACAAATGCAACAGACTTTGAGTTGGTATTCAAGTAAAGATGGCTCGAGTGACTTTTAACTGAATGGTTTCATGGTCAGTGTTATGAAATGAAGTCAGTATAACAGGATTTAACCTGAATCGCTGAGTCTAACTGAGCTGTTTTTCTGACTTATTCTTAGTTGGATCATCATGTTCCCTGGGCATTTTAGAATTTGACAGCGTTTAATTATTTTTTAGTTTAACAAGCATCAACAGGTAACGCCTGTTTCAGATTGATGGGCTCGGCTCATTTAAATAGCTCTAAATGCCTGCAGGGTGTTTGTTTTGAGTGGAATGTTTTTGGTATCATTGAAAAGGACTGTGTTTAAAAATAATTTAAAACCATCTGATAGCTACTAAAACTATCAAGAGAATTTGAAGAAACGACTGCTGTGGCTTCATGTTCAAAATATTTTTGTATTGTTTTGAAGAGATATTAACTGAAGCTGAACAAGAGCTGGGTTTAACTGTCCTGTAATACCAATTTGTACCACAAGGTGGCACAACAAGTCATTGAGGCTGCTGCTTTGTAAGGGGTTGCAATAGTGGATTAATCCACATCGGTAATTTTGCAGATGCCCTTCCTGGCGCAACTCTCCCATGGTGGAAGGGGCTTGTGTCCCCACCTGCACACGTAGGGCTAAAAACATTTCAAACCGCCTGTTGGTTAAACGCTGCCCCCTGGAGGTAAAAATTTAAGTTAAAGTCTGTAAGGGCCCGGAAGATATACTGAGAGGAGAGGAGAGGCCTGCGGCCTTGGCTGATGATGCCAGGGTCGGGGACCCTGTGCAAGGATGGCACGGGTGGACGGGATGCTAGTTGGTGGCAGTAATGCACTATTTTGTTTTTTGCCAGCCGCCATTAAAATTTACAAGAAGAAGAAGAAGAAGGTAATTACAGAAAGTACCTTTAAAGTACCTTCAGTCCAGGAACAGGTAAGACATGGCACCTAAAGAATCGTGAATAGGAATCTATGAGAGGAATCTGTGGTTTTACTTGACTTACACAAACTCACATTGTCCAATATCAAAATAAAATCATGACAGTTTTGCTCAATTTGCCACACTCCTGTCATTGCAATCATTTGGTGTAGGGTGGTCATTAAAACTTACAGAGATGTCTTAACCAAGTAACACACACCAGTGACCTATGAAGGGGTTATGTTTGGGTCTTACTGTAGCCCGATGCTAAATAGGCAAATTTTCCTAAATAAGAAGGTCTTCCCTTTTTAATGAAGTGGGTGGTTTGAAATGGCAAAAATTCTTCATGTGTTTAAAACCTTCCAATATTTATTAAGGCTATCAAAAGAAATTGAAGGGTTGGTGTGAGGGAGGAGGATGCAAGGGATAGGGTGAGATGGAGGCAGATGATCCGCTGTGGCGACCCCTAATGGGAGCAGCCAAAAGAAGAACAAAAAGAAGAAGAGAATTTGAGGAAACAACCACTATGAACATGTTTTTAAACGTTATTAATTGAAGTTGAACAAGAGCTGGGCTGTGTTGTCATGTAATACCATGTTGTACCACAACATTTGGTTGGGGCCAAGATGGTGATGCGACAGTAGCGCGTGGCCACTCTGGAACCAAGGTGGTGCTTGTATCCCTGTGATTGTCCCTGTTTTGACCTGGTATTCGGATGTTCGGGTGTGTGGACGCCGGGATGGTGGTGTTCATGTTTGAAAGTCGGAGGTTCGAGGATGACCAGATGCCTCCGAAGCTCCGTCCACAGACGGTGCTAACTGGTGATCCGGCGGCGTTGTTTTTCATGACCTGCCGGGCAGCGTCCGGGAAACCAAAGTTTTTGGGTTCCGGGGGGGTATCGTTGCAGGGCTGATGCTGCGGCTGGGCGGGTTCTGGGGGCTCCGATCTCGGCTTGTTGTGTGGACTGGGCCTTCAGTCCTCGGCGTAACCTGATGCTGGTGGACAGGGAAGAGGACATCACGGGCGGGGTGTTGAGCTGGGCCGGAGGCGGGCCCTGGCTGGCCGGCATTACCCTTGTATGGGGCACCAGGTCCTGGGGGAACGCTATGTTGTTTTACTGTGTATTTATATGTAGTTAAAATGACAATAAAGTAATCCAATCTAAGACGACACAACGAGTCATTGAGGCAATTGGGGTCGGAGTAAAAAAACATTAAACAGTTTCACATATCTGAAAACATATCAAAACACCTGCTGATAAAACACTGTGGGTGAATGTTTTAGTTTTATGTTCATGAAACACTCACCGTATAGCAAAATGGCTAAAATTGCAATATTATTGCATCATGGATTAAGTATCATTAAAATATTGTATTGTGAGCTCTCTGGTGATTCTCACCTCTAGTTGACAGATAAGGTCAGGCAGCAGGCTCTATGGATTATGATGTTCGCAGATGACATTGTAATCTGTAGTGAGGCAGTGGTGGAGGAGGGAGGAGGTGCAAGAGAGCCTGGAGAGGTGGAGGTATGCACTGAAGAGAAGAGGAATGAAAGTCAGTGGAAGCAAGACAGAATATATGTGTGTGAATGAGAGGGAGGCTGGTGGAATGGTGAAGGTGCAAGGAGCAGAGGTAGTGAAGGTGGATGACTTTAAATACCTGGGGTCAACCCAAAGCAACAGACAGCACACATGAGAGGTGAAGAACAGAGTGCAGGCAGGGTGGAGTAGGGGGATTTGTGACAGAAGGATAGCAACGCGAGAGAAATGGAAGGTTTACAAGATGTTAGTAAGACCTGCTATGCTGTGTGGTTTGGAGATGATGGCACTGACAAAAAGACAAGAGGTGGAGCTGGAATGGCCAGGAGGGACAGGATTTCGAAAACAGTGCATCAGAGGGACTGCTCAGGTGCAGCGGTTTGGAGACAAAGTAATGGCCGCAAGGTTGAGATGGTTTGGAACTGTGCAGAGGAGGGATAGTGGATATTTTGGGCAAAGGATGTTGAAGATGGAGCTGCCAGGCAGGAGGAGAAGAGGAAGAGCACAGAGAAGATTGATGGATGTAGTGAAGGAGGACATGCAGAGGGTTGGTGTGAGGGAAGAGGACGCAAGCCTCACCTTTCCTCACACTTTTTGGACTATTCCTTTAAAGCTCGATGGGGAAAGGAGCTGGTGTTGTTTCAGAGGAAGCCGCCTGCCTCCATAGATCACAGAGTATGTTCTGTTCTCAGAGTTTGGTTTGTATGAACAGCTTTGAAGTTCAGGACTGACTGCTCAAAGGTTTTTCTTTAATGAACTTCCTTATTATGCATGTGTTCACGTGTGTGTGTGTGTGTGTGTGTGTGTGTGTGTGTGCGCGCGTGTGTGTGTGTTCCCAGTGGAGCATGTGTGTAGCGAGCGTGTAGAACCTTTTTCCTTCCTCTTTTAATTGATACCTGATACTTGTGGCTTTCCTTATGTGTGAGGTAAGATTATAACAGCTCAACCCTGCTGTGTGTGTGTGTGTGTGTGTGTGTGTTACCTGTATTACCTGTATTACTCCTCACCTTGCATCTTGCAGCTGCTTTAGCTGCGTTGTGTCTTCTACTCTCCAGTGAGCAGCAGCGTGCCCTCCAGCAGTGTTACGTTACACGTGACAAAGAGATATTATTTCCCTTTAGGCTAAAAACAAAGTACAGATAGGAGGCGCCGGCCAGCTGAATTGCATGAATCATGTTTAATGTTTTTCATAATGGTGAAAAAAGGAGTATGTGCTCACTGTTAGGTTGCATTCCTGCGGCATCACGTTTGTCCTCAGAGTTGTGGACGACCCCAGGTGTGTTTTGTTTGTGGTTTCTTCCTAAGCTATAGAAAAATAAAGATGCTCCAAAATGAAATGCAGCCAAGCATTTGCTGTTCATGGTTCTTTGGTTATGGAATGACAACGTGAGGCGTGACTTAACGATAATAACTTTTTTAATCACGTGAGTCCTTCATAAAAAGCATTCAGTTCATTTGGTGTCAATGTGTTGACTGTATATAAAATATAAAAATATCCAAAAAGGTGAAATTAAGATGGTATGACTTGTGTCAGATGGTTTTGCAATTGCATGATGATTAATTTTTAAGCAAGAATAAACAAAGAAAGAGTTTACTGGTGCGCTGGCTATTATTTAAGTAAAATGCAACTTAATCCCTGGTTTCTCATTGTTATTGATAAAAATAAAAGATAAAAAATGTTAGTATGTGGGGCATGAACCTTGGATCCTGAAGGGTTGCATGCCAGGAGATGTTACAGGCTACAGTCCTAAGTAACTAAGATCACCCTTACTGCTTCTATAGGAATTAAGAGTAAATCGCAGCCAGGTGCTGCTGATCAAATGCAACTGATTAATTGATCATCAGCCGGCGTGATCAGCGCCACAAAAGCAGGTCTGGAGCATTCGGCTGCGTGTTACCGAAATGTCACAATCTTCCCAGGAGTGAACATTCCAGCAAATTCACCCCAAGGTCAGACTGTGCAATATTCAGAGAAACTGCAACAAAAAAAACAAAAAAAAACAAGAGCTACAGCTGAGACTCTGCAGGTTTCAGTTAGCGTGTTGAATGTCCAAGTTCCTGAAAGTACAATTAGAAAACGACTGAAGAGGCTTTTTGGAAGGGTTTTCAGGGTTGGCAGCACAGCTTAGGTTTGCAGTGTTGCATCTGAACAAACCACAAGACTTCTGGAACAATGTCCTTTGGACTGATAAGACCAAAGTGGATGTTTGGCCATAATCCAAAGCACCACATTTAGAGAAAACCAAACACAGCATATCAGCACAGATGCCTCATACCAACTGTCAAGTACAGTGGGGAGGGCTGATGAATTAGGCTTGCTTTGCAGCCACAAGACCCGGGCACCCTGCAGTCATTGAGTTCACCATGAACTCCTCTGTACATCAGCGTTTTCTGGAGTCAGTGTCCCATCACTAAAGCTTCACCGAAGTTGGGTCATGCAACAGGACAATGATCCCAAGCACGGCAGCAAATCTACAACAGAATATCTGAAAAAGAGTCAAGGTGTTGCAATGGCCCAGTCAAAGTCCAGACCTCAACCCATTCTGATTCTGATATCGCCCTCTGTCATGAGTCTTTTTCGAAATTCGAAATGAATCCACAGCGGCCCTGTGATTAATCTGATTACCAGTTTTAATCATCTGACAGCCTTAGTACTAACACAGAGGACCATAATCAAACTTCACTTTCAATTTATACCTGCTTTAAAATACAGTGTAGTACATTTGTAAGTCACATGATCACCACCAGCCCTTCAGTCCTTTGCTGTAAGCGGTAGGGGTTTAGCGGTTAGCACAGGTGCCTTCCGAGCGGTTTTCCTGGGTTCGATTCCTGGCTGACGCGAGGTTGTTTCGCCACGAGTGCCAGGGATGCTTTGTAACGCAGAGTGAAAGGTTTGCAGAGGGTAGTGAGGCCTGCTGTGATGTATGGCTTGGGGACTGCAAAGGGGGGTGCACAGCTGAAGATGCTGAGATTTTCAGTGGGAGTGGACAGGATTAGAAAGGTTGAGATGGTTTGGACATGAGCTGGGACTGTAGATATATTGGACAAAGCATGCTGAAGAAGAAGAAGACAGGAAGACCACAGAGGGCTGGTGTGACAGAAGAGGAAGAACAGTTTGCAGCTGTGGATTTTCCTGCCTGTTCTAAAGATGATCGAGCTTACAAAACTGATGAATTTACTTGTTTTTATGTAATATTATCACAATTTTTTATCATCCTATCTTTTATTATCCTCTCTTGTTGTTGCTCTTTCCTTTATTAGTACGTGCCTTCCATCGTTTTGTTCCTAATATTGGGCTTCCTGTTTGGATGTAGTACTTTTGCCTATCTATTGAAGTACTTTGGGGAGTTATTATTAGTAGTGAATCGTAGTTTGCGTGCAACCTAAGCCACTACCTTCTACTTGGCCAACGTTGCACCTGGTAAATCAACATGCATGTGACTGAGAACACCTGGAAACTTTAGTTCTTCTGCTGAAGCACTGATAGAGAGACAGGGAGGGCTGGAGGAGGCACTTCTTATCTGTCAAGATAATGGAGAAATGTCTCATAAAACTTGCTGCAAATATCAGGAAGTTTAACATTAACTGTTCCCGGGCAAACAATATTAACCTTTTAAAATAGTTTATTGATGATATATAGTTTAGTATTTTAATATTTTTGTGCTTTTTTTTCCCCCCACAATAACATGTTTGTATCTAGGGGCAGCTTGTAGCACGCTCCGTGTACGATTCCACCCCAGGACATTTACTGCATGTCATTCCTGCACTTTATCTCTCTCTCTCCTTAACTTACTGTGATTTAAAATGTAATGACCATCTGTTTACAAAACATAATTAAAAATCTGAGATGTCTTAAGTAAATAACTGCAGCATCAGTAATATCTCTGTTTTCCACATTCGATCAATCTGCTGTCACTACATTACATTTATAGATCACATCCTTATGATCCAAACAACGTGAGCTCTTGAAATACCACATATATAATTTTCTGTATACTTTGACACCTGTCTTGTCATGCTGGTGTCTCCACAGCAGGTGCAGTAATGCATTTTATTGAAAATTTGAATTGCTAAAGTTCAGGTTCAGGTTACCTTCTTGGTACCTGCAGGTGGATTTAGTCTACAGTAGGCCTTAAATCACCAAGCACAATGCCAGGTGTCAGACGGAGTGGTGTAAAGCACACTGCCTCTGGACTGTGGAGCAGTGGAAACATGTTCTGTGGCGTGAGCAATCAGGCTTCTCTGTCTGACAGTTTGATGGACGAGTCTGGGTTTGGTGAATGCCTGGAGAAGGTTACCTGCCTGTCTGCATTGTGCTAATTGTAGAGACTGGTGGAGGAGGGACAGTGCTGTGGGGATGTTTTTCTGCGGTTGGTCCGGGTTCCAGTGAAGGGAAACCACCATGCTTCAGTTTATCGAGACATTATGGACAATTCTACGCTTCCAACATTGTGGGCACAGTTTGAGTAAGGCCCTTTATCTATTCCAGCAGGACTATCCCCCAGTGCACAAAGCAAGCTCCATAAAGTCGTGGCTGGATGAGTTTGGTGTGCAAGAACTTGACTGGCCCACACAAATCCTTGACCTCAACCTCATCCAACACCTTTGGGGTGAACTAGAAAGGAATTTGCAAGCCAGGCCCATTCATCCAAATGTTTGACCTCACAAAATTCTTCTGGATAAATGGGCAAAAATTCCCACAGACACACTCCAAAATCACGTAGAAAGCCTTCCCAGAA
This sequence comes from Etroplus canarensis, assembly GCA_015106775.1. Lineage (NCBI taxonomy): Eukaryota > Metazoa > Chordata > Actinopteri > Cichliformes > Cichlidae > Etroplus > Etroplus canarensis. The sequence continues at coordinate 15,675 of VUQH01045763.1, read as the reverse complement.
GAGTGGAAGCTGTTCTAGCTGCAAAGGGAGACCAGCTCCATATTAATGCCTATGGACTTGGAATGGGAGGTCACAAAAACTCCACAACTCTTGTAGGTGGCCCAATACTTTTCTCCATATAGCGTATACACTTATATATTGTTGCAGTATTGGTTGATATATTAAACGTGGCCAGTGTTAAAAAACATGATACAGTAATGGTTCTTGCAGGCCTTTCAGGAGGGGGCTCTTTAAGACAGTGGAGCTACAGCAAAGCGTTTCAGATAGAGAATGAAATGGGGGCTGAATAAAAGGACAGTACAAAATGAAGTAACAAAGCCACCGGGATGTTATAAAATCTCCTGTAGGTGTAATGTGTAGGCGTTACAATACTTTTGTTCATATAGTGCAGACCTGCTGCATCTCAGGAATCCCAAACTAGAGCTCAGGCCTCAGGAGGTTAGTTAAATCAGAGACGTGGCACTGTAGCACCTATGGGAGAATATAGATTGGTGACGGAACTGCAAAGGTAGAAAGATTTAGTAAAACCTCATGTGTGGTTCATGACGACAAAGAAAGTTTTGCTGTGGCTTCTGAGTGGCTGGACTTGGTACAGTGAAGACATATCCTTCTTCAGGACTTGATTCAAGCAGTTTGCTGCTTTCCCCTCTTTCTTTCCGCTGCTGCGCGGAATCCATGATGACTGCGGGTTGATAACATGCCGCTTTATTCTTGGTCGTTCGTTACTGATGGTATCTGGAGGTTTAACAACCAGAGCAACTTCATTCTCATCAGTGACAGCACCCGTATGTAGGAGTGTGTATTTTTCAGGCCGGTAGCTTTTGTCCTGTCGACGTCCTGGCTGCGGTCGGTCGGTCGGTGTTTTGTCGAGCAGGTTTGGCCGCCGTCTCCTCCTTTTGTTCTCAGTACCAAGCGTTTTGCATGTGCTTTGTTTTGTGCTGTTTGAGTGACTCAGACAGAATTCAAAGCTGCTGGTGACAAACACAGTCCTGCTGTTCTGACAGAGGCACGAACCACAACACACGATTGTAGGATTTGCAGCGACGTCGGTTCACATGGCTAGATGACGGTGCCTCTCTGGGAGCAAAGGAGGTCTATACGGGGAGGAGGTTGAGGCGGATGGATGGGTCGTAACTGCGTGTCTATTCTTAAAGTGACGACGGCGCTTCTCTAAATCAAAACCTTTATTTTCATTAAACCTCACCAATTTTTTCTTCTTGTTGGTGAGTTATAATGGGTTTAGAAGAATCCAAGATGCCCATTACTGCCGGACTAACTAAATCACCCGCAAGCTTTATAACCCTAAATGAATTCAAAATAGACATTATGCCATTTAAAACTGAAATTGTAGCAACAGCTGCATGTTAAAATGGGGGGCCTAGGGTGAATTTGTTTGATCCCCAGGTGATATGATGTGATATGAAAGGATATATTAATAAACTACATTTTTTACACACTTTTAAGTTAAAGTTTTGAAAAGTGAAGTCCCCCTTGTATGCCTCACAGTGGCTTCGTCCACTACCTCCTTTATTTTGCAAAGTTGAAGCAAAGGCTGTATGACACTCTGTTCTTTACACTCTTTCTTATTTACAGCAGCCTCTCCTCCTAATGTTTATAGAAGCAGGAGGTCTGTCCATAATTAAAATCAGGATAACTCATTCAGACCCATTTAAAATGTCCTCAGCACACCCCCTGCACACAGATCATACCAACATGCAACTTCTTACATAGCCTTTTTGCTAGTGTAGTAGATTTTTGTACATATGTAGATACTTTTTATGCTATGAACTGTATAAATATATTGTTTTTTTGTCTACATGCTGATGTAATATGAGGATTTCCCAGTTTGGCAAAGAGCTGGCACTGGGAAAGCATCCTGGAGGCAGACCCAAACTCTGACCTTTAGGCCCTGAACATTGACCTGAACAATTGGGACTCTGTGACCTCAGACTGATCAGCTTGGAGACAAGCAGCACAGAAAGGTCTAAAGAGACACTTGCTGAGCGGTCCCAGCAGCAGACTGACAGGCCGGCGTCCAACTAGATTTGCATCCGCTGTGGGAAAGACCGTCATTCCTCCACTGGTCTGTCCAGCCACACCCAACGCTATTATGAGAAGCAGAACTAGAACCAATGTCCAGAGCGCAACCCCCACAGTCTTTCGAGACTGACGGATGCCATAACAACTGTCAAACCTCCTAGCGTGTACGTGTTTTCCATTTTCCTGCATTGGTTTCCTCCTGGTACTTCAGCTTCCTCCCACAGTCCACAGACACACACATTAGGTTCATTTGTGATTTTGAGTTGACTGTGGCAGTGTTTAAAGTGTAAAGACTAAAGCTCTGCATGGATGTTGGTCTTGTAGATCTTTAAGTGGTCACTAAGACTTGAAGAGTGCTACATAAATGCCATTGCCATTATTTGACTTCATTTGGGGCCAGTTTCTAGAAAATGTTCTGTAAATTTAAACCTTAAACCAAATTAGAACCTGTTAGACCTCGCAGGCTTTATCTGGTTGACTTTTTCAAACCAGGTAGTCTTTACCAATTTCAGTGGGTCAGTCCTGGAGGTCTACTGATGTGGCACTTTTCTCATGATTACAGTAACACAGATGTCCAGCCAGTGAGAATTTGGTTGGATGGAAGTGTGTCATAAACTCTGGATGGAAGGTCACCCACCAATTTAGGACTCGGCACGTTGAGGCTAGCTGTCGCCATGATGGTTTGTAGCTCATCCAGCCAAAGAACTGACGAGCTAATACCACGGCGAGGCATCACTCCATCCAAAATATTTGAGTTTTCACCCAAACTCTACTCAAGGTCAAGGGCCTCTTTGTTGTTTTACGGGCACTTTTCCATTTTCACAAGAATCGCTACTCCTCCTAGAGTACTAGTCTGGATTGTAATGCTCATAAAATGAGTGTCTGCATGTGCCCTTCTGCTGTCTATACATAAATGCTGTTATTAGTTTTATTTATGGCAAAAAATGTCCTAAGCTAAGTTTGAGAAAGTCAAGAACTAGGGCCGTTGTCCTGGATATGAGCATTTGGAAGCTTCCTCGACTTCTCAGTGGATTTTAATTCTCATTAATTTGTGCAAAACAGCCAACCGGTGACAAAAACACATTAAAATATCCTGTGAAATGTTATGGACTGTAAGCCGGATGAGCCACTACGTCAGTGACATTCTGGTTTTGGGGCCAGAACTGACCATATTTTGAAGAGAGACTGGAGCGCTAATTTATTAAATTTGTTTTGCAAGCTGTAACCATAAACTGTGAGGGCGTAACACACAGATACCTGCCAGTTACCAGCTAAATTGTCATAGCTTACAAATACAAAGATATGATGCAAAATTCTTTAGTTTTTATATTTTGGAACTGACCCTTTATGAATTAGCCAATTATATTATTTATAAGAAATTTTCTTTAAAGTGCTCCAGAAGACACCAGCAGACCTTTCAGTCAAAGCAGCTACACCTCTAGCTTTAAACATTCCCAGCATTCATTGTGGTGACCAGATGTCCCACTTCATGAACACAAACAGCATTTTTATCCCTCATCCTCCTGTCCTACATATATCGAGATAATGTCCCGCATTGTGATAGGCTCCAGTTTACAAAGGTCAGTCCATGTCACAAAAAGAACCGCATGACTCGAAACTGGTGTCATCCCTACTGTAACCAAAAGATGAGAAGCAGACAGCGCAGCAGCTGAACCAACACTTGCAACAGTTAGTCCAACAGAAAAGGAGAATAAGTGTTTAGGAGTGTAGCAATAGTATCGCACAGGACCATAACCAAACTTTAGCCAAGTTATGCTTGCAATATGGATATGAAATAGGATATATAGTTTTTATGTCATCAGTGGTAATCCTTTAACCTGGATTTGTATCTTTTATTTCTATAGGCGTTGGTGGTATAGTGGTTAGCATAGCTGCCTTCCAAGCAGTTGACCTGGGTTCAATTCCCAGCCAACGCAACGCTGTTTTAAAGAAGTGGGTGGAGATGAGAGTCAAAGGTGGTTTGTGACAGAAGTATAGCTCAAGGAAACGGTTAAATGCTTTGTTGGAAGGAAAGATCATATTTCCCCTATATTGACTTCTCTTCATTGGCTCCCCGTTAAATCCAGAATTTCTTCTCTCACCCCTGACCGGTTGAGGCAGATGGCTGGTTCTGCTGGAGCTTGTTCAGAGGAGGGATAGTGGACAAAGGATGTTGAGGATGGAGCCGCCAGGCAGGAGGAGATTGATGATGTAGTGAAGGAGGACATGCAGAGGGCTGGAGTGACAGAGGAAGATTTTTAACAACCTCTCAGCATCAGTGTGGTGTCCCACATTGTCCCACACAGTTATGGATCTGATTTAAACATGCTCCTCGTGCCCAGTATCCATATGATGAGTTATTTAAATAATCATCTGTTGTACAATTGCCTTGAAGGAAGCAGTTAGCCATAGGGGCCAAAATCCTGATTTGTACCAGACCTGTTTATTTCTGCTGTAAAGTTGCACATTTTAACATGGGAGTCTATGGGGAATGACTCGCTTCTGAAGCGAGCCCCAAGTGGAAATGAAAGGAACTGCAGCTCTCTGCAAAAAATGCACATTAAGACCAGAAAACTACAAGCTGACACTATAGACCTGACTGCTGCTGAGTCATTGTTAGTGTTTTGTGTTACAGAGGAAGCAGGTGGTTGGATGACAACCCACACATTACACGTTGAAAAGGAAAATATTCAGATTTTGATTTCTGAGGAAATCTGGCCTTTGAACTCCTGTTGTGATTTTGATGACCCGAGGACTGACTTCGGGTTAAAAGAGAACCATTAATGGGAGCATTTGGGGTTAACTGTGATATTTTTATTATATTTTTCTAACCTCTTCATTTCAAGAGTAAATAAACCAGATAGAGTGAATCTGAAAATGTGCTTAGTGACAAAAGGAGGGCAGAGAGGAATGTGAAAACACTCAATCATAGTTGCGTAGTTGTCTGTAGGTGTCCCCCCCTTTCCTCCCGGTCTCTCGGCCTCTTTGTCTTCCTCCATTCATCTCCACTGACTCTCCGTCTTTGTGCTCTTTTGTTGTGGGTTGACGTAATCGAGCTGAATGAATGTTTGAGTTTCTCTGCTCAAAAAGAGGAAGTCATTACAGGGATGAACCGCCTCAACACGGTTTCCCAGGCAGCCCCTCTGCGTGCATGCATGTGTGTGTATGAACAGCATAGTGGGGTCGCAGGGTTGTGTGCACAGTGACTTTGTGGGGACCCGTATGGACGCTTTCATCACCAGAAAACTACACTGATAGTGGACAAAACCTCCAGTTTGCTTCAGTTACAGTATTCTGAATGCTTTAAACGGAAATAGCAAAATGGGAACATATATGTGGTCTGAAAGTACACCCACGGCCACTTCATTAGATACATGCTGCCAGAACCAGGTTGGGCCCCCTTTTTGCCTTCAGACCTGCCTTAATTCTTCATGGTGTAGATTCAGCAAGGTGCTGGAAGCATTCTTCAGAGACTTTGGTCCATATTGATATGATAGCATCACACGCTTGCTACAGATTTGTCCGCTGCACACCTGTGATGCAAATCTCCCTTTCCGCCACATCCCAAAGGTGCTCTACTGGACTGAGATCTGGTGACTGCGGAGGCCATTTGCCTGCAGTGAACTCATTGTCATGTTCAAGGAACCAGTTTGAGATGATCTGAGCTTTGTGACACGGTGCGTTATTCTGCTAGAAGCAGCCATCAGAAGATGGGTTCACTGTGGACTTAACGGGATGGACATGGTCAGTAACAATACTCAGGTAGGCTGTGGGGTTTAAACCATGCTCAGCTGGTAGCAAGGGGCCCGAAGTGTGCAAAGGAAATAACTCCTACACCACTGCACCACCACCAGCAGCCTGAGCTGTTGATACAAGGCAGGATGGATCCATGTTTTCATGATGTTCATGCCAAATTCTAACCCCACCATCCCAATATGTCGCAGCAGAAATCAGACCAGACTTACGTTTTTACAGTCGTCTATTGTCCCATTTTGGTGAGCCTGTGTTAATGATAGCCTCAGTTTCCTGTTCTTAGCTGATGGGCGTGGCACCTGGTGTGGTCTTCAGCTGCTGTAGCCCATCTGCTTCAAGATTCAACATGCTGTGCATTCAGAAATGCTCTCGTGCATAGCTTAGTGTTTATTTGTGTTACTTTTGCCGTCCTGTCGGCTGGAAGCGGTCTGACCATTTTCCTCTGACCTCAGGCCTCATCAAGGCATTTTCACCCAGAGAACTGACTGGATATTTTCTCATTTTCAGACCATTCTCTATAAACCCTAGGGATGGTTGTGTGGGAGAAATCCCAATTGATCCGCTGCTTCTGAAATACTGAGACCAAACCACTGGGCACCAACAAACATGCTACATTGAGTCATGCAAATCAAATGTCTCCTCCACTCTGATGCTCAGTTTGAACTTCAGCAGATCGTCTTGACCACGTCTACTAAGTACAATGAGTTTCTGCAATGTGAATGGCTGATTAGTGTTAGGAAGCAGTTGCCAACAGATGCACATGCTTCCTCATCGCTGTGTACATTTTGACTTAGTCCTATTCGTCCCTAAAGGTGCATAAGTCATCGATGACCTGTCTCCATCTCGGCCTGTGCTGGGCTTCTCGCAATGTCAGACGCGTCCATCTTTTTCAAATCAGCTGTCACCAGTTGTCTCCATAATTCGATTGTTTTTACAGGGTGAAGTTGTGGACCTACCATGGGCTTAAAACCCCAACCTATATAACTCCAGAATAACTGAGGCACACATTAATGATGGGAATGTTGGCTCTTTTTAAGGAGCCAGATCGTTTGGCTCAGCTCACCAAGAAGAGCCGGCTCTTTTGGCCCCCAAACGGCTCTTCATGTTACCACTTATACCAGGGGTGTCAAACTCGCGGCTCGCGGGCGGCTTCCGGCCCCGCCCCTACTTCCGGTCGCCGATTTGATGTCAAAAATATCATGTAATTCGGCCCTTTAAAGCGCCACATTGCAATTATATAATGAAATGTGTCCGACACATCAGTAGCACACATGCCTCCATTTTGAGCAACGTTTGGAATTGAATTGAAAAGGCTGAGCACCAAAGGCATCACTACCCAGACTGCGTGACAACAGCTTGCAAGTTATCGTCAGTTTTTATAATAACCAGGACATCTGCAGTTTTCAGATTTACATTACTTATAATTCTGTCGATATACAGTACTGTGCAGAAGTCTTGGGCCACCCCTCATTTCTTTATATTTTGCTGAGAAAATGTGAAATAGGTGCAACGATACATTGAAACATCCAAACATAAAATGGCCTCAAATGCAGGACAGGCACAGGGGTAAAAATTTAAGAGGTTTAATGACACCAAGGGTTTAAGCAGAGCTTTCCATGAACTGTGCAAATGAGATAGTTCAGTCTTTGGTAATGTGGGCTGGGTGAGGCAGTTCTTCTTGGCAAAGGGATCTTTTGAGCTTAGAGTCCAGTGTTGCCAAGAGATTTTCTTGAGCCAGAGTCGCAGCGTGAGAGTGGGTCGGGCACAGTTTGCAGGAGAGACCAGGCAGGCAGGAGGATGACACTAGAGAAGGCAGCAGTATATCGTAGGGTCTAATGGCATCAAGCAGTAAAGAGCATGAGCGTGGCCTGGCTTACTACACTGCAAGGCAAACATTCCAGTGACAAGGTAGAGGAGATGACCGAGTTTAAATACAGCAGGTGATGATCATGAGAATCAGTTGTGCCGACCAAACCCACTAGTGGAAACTAAGCAGAGCAAATGCAGCCAAATAAGGAGACAGAGATATAGAGGGCAGGTCTGAACCGTGGAGGACAGGGGACCATGACAACAGAAGGCATAAACAGATTGTGTACAACTCTAGCCAGGTTGAAAGTCAATATTTTATTCTTCAACACAGCAGAAACTCTTAGCCACGCTTTCTTGTCATTTCTTTAAGATGTCTTCTGGAATAGTTCTCCGGGCTTCTTGAAGGACATTCCAAAGTTCTTATTTGGATGTTGGCTGCATTTTGTTCCATTTTTTTGTCTAGATGATCCCACACTGCTCCAATAATACAGAGATTCAGTCATCTCTCAGTCCAGTTCTGGTGTAATTTGGCATACCTCAGCCTTTTCTCCCCGTTTCTCTTCCTTAAGAACGGCTTCTTGACAGCCACCCTTCCACTGAGACCATTTCTGATGAAGCAGTGGAGAACAGTAGATGGCTCAACTGAAGGGCCAGATGCACCTATCAGGTCCTGTGTCAGGTCTTTACCGGATTTTTTGACTTTCAAATAGTGCTGCCTTTTCTTCTTTCGTCCACTTGTTCAGGTTCCTCAGTTTTTTTTGAGGATAGAGTTCACGTCATGCCAAGTCTGACCCTTTGGAAGCAAAATATAAATCTCGGTAACTTAAGACTATGCCTGTTTTCTGAGTCAGGTTTCCTTTTAACATGTTGGACTTCAAATGACAGTACTGAATCCAGATTCACTCAACAGGAGTGAAATATCTGCTCAAATGCACCAAAATTACTTTTTACCTGAAAAGATACTGCACTTCAGTTCATGTAACATCTCACCGGAGTTACCTCGTCCACACACACTTCACACAGACTCACACACACATTCAACCACATGCTGTCATGTGACTAAAATTCCACACTCAGGGAAAATGTGTGCCGAGCAAGGCTTCAAAATAAAAGCTTCAGAAGCAAAATTTTGAGCATAAGGTATGTTTAGCGTATTACAGATTTTTTATTTGTGTTTTTGTTACACATGAACATTTCTTTTATGCTCCTCTGGGGTTTAAAGACAATGTTTGTAACCCAGAAACAGATCCTGACACGTTTTCCCCTGCTAGATTGTGTGCAGTTGTGAAATAAGACCTGTTTGTGGGAATCTGCCTGCACTTTTCCTTTGACGGGAAATTTATTTCCTCCATATTCAGTCCAGCATATTTGGTATTTTTGGAAACAACATATTTTTTTAGAAAAAGTGCTGCAAATTCCTCTGTGGAACTTCAGCAGGAAGTTCAGTTGCAGGTCATGTGATTGAGCCTGCTATTAAACCCTGGATGTAACCAAGGGAACTCAGGTGAGGTCAGTACCAGAGCAGTGTGTGTGTGTGTGTGTGTGTGTGTGTGTGTGTGTGTGTGTGTGTGTGTGTGTGTGTGGTGAGATGGAAAGTGGAATGTGACAACACAGTCCCTCCTATCCTGGTGATTTCTGGGTGTTTGTGGCTGCCTCACATTCCTCTGACCAGCCCGACAGGTTTTATTTTAATGGGCCTTTATCTGTGCACCTGTGTGTGTGTGTGTGTGTGTGTCTCTGATAATGCAATGCTGGAATGTCCTCAGTTAATAATATAAAGCCTGGGTGTGTTTCTGGTTGTGTTTTTTGCTCCTTATTCATCTCCCTTTTTTAAAGGATTGCAGGTTTAAATGGCTCCTCTGGGTGGAGGGAGGACGCAGCACTGCCTTCAATTAAAGACTCAGCTGTTTGCTATTTGAAGACAACAGGATTCTTGTCATAATTCCTCATCTTAAAACCATCAGGAGGGTCACTAATCTATACTCTGCTGTCCTGACCTCATAAAAATATTCTGCTTGTTCTAAAATTATAGACTGTATATAAAAGATGGCTTAAATACAGTGCTGTGCAAAAGTCTTGAGCTACCCCTTGTTTCTTTATGACTTGTCATTTTTAGAGGCCTTGAGCGGTCCTCCTTCAGGCTTTCTGAAAGTCTCTCAAAGTCTTTCTTTGGACATTGGCTATTTTTTTTACTAAGTTCTTGTACTTGACTTTTCATGTGATCAGTGGTAAGGCAAACAATTCAGGTTAAATGATTTTCTGGTTTTGTAGGCGCTGTTGGTGTAGTGGTTAGCATAGACGCCTTCCAAGCAGTTGAACTGGGTTTGATTCCTGGCCAACGCAAAGCTGCCTTAAGAAGAGTGGGTGGAGATGAGTGTCAGGGGTGATTTGTGACAGAAGGATGGCACAATGAGTTTGAGAGAACATTTCCAAGATGGTAGTGAGACCTGCTCTGATGTATGATTTGGAGATGTTGGCACTGACAAAAAGAGAGGCACTAGAGATGCTGGGAGTGAACAGGATTGGAAATGAGTACGCTGCTGCTAAAGTCTTGAGCCACTACCCATATCTTTATATTTTGCTTCCAAGAAGTTAGACTTTGTCATTCTTTCAAGTGGCCTCGAGAAATAGTTCTCCAGCGTTTTTGAAGGTCTCTCAAAGTGTTTCTGTGGACATTGGCTGCTTTTTCACCCATTTCCGTCTGGTCCTTGAACGTGACTATTTTCAGAGGAATGTTTTTGTTTGTTTGTTAAGCCACCTAACAGCGTCCACGTAGTGTAGTGGTTTACACATTTGCCTTATAAGCAAAAGGTCGCTGGTTTGATCCCAGGTGGGAACACAAGCCCCTCTCACCATGGAAGGTTGTATCAGCAAGGACATCTGGCATAAAATTTCTACCAAATTGCCAGTGTGGATTAATCTACTGTGGCGACCCCTTGGGGAGGATCAAAGGCAGCAGCTGAAGTTACATACATACTGACCCACGAATCAATTGGGATGAAAAAGACACCTAACGCAAGGAATAAACTAAGCAAAAATTTTTTTTAAATTGGTTCACGCCCTTTTTCCCGAAGAGCAGTTAGCTGAAAAATTTGGTACGGCCAATTTAGTAGTATTGGGGATCTTGTCAAAATTGATGGAATTATTAATGCAGAAAAGAACCGCCAGATTTTGATCCACCATGTAATGCCATCTGGAAATGATAGCAAACACACTGCCAATGCAGTAAAAGCCTACCTGGATAGAAAAACACAAAATGGAACATAATCAGTCATGGATTGGCCTCCCCAGGACGCAGACCTCATTGTTATTGGTGTTGGAATGTTTTTCAAGAAGCCTGGAAAATTATTCCTGAAGACTACCGAAAGCAATGACAAAAAAGCTTGCCAAAGAGAGTTCAGGCTATGCTAAAGAATTAAGGTGGTTGCTCCAAATATTGACTTTCAAGCTGCTCAGAATTTTACAAATCCTGCTTCTGCTTTATGTGCTGTATTTCCATTTATGTTTGCATGTGCTTCAATACATTCTTGAATCTATTTCCACATTTTGCTAGCAACACATATAAGAAATGAGGAGTCAAACTCGAACAGCATTTTTCTGCTAGCTACTATAAAACACCAGTTGTCTGACTGAAATAACTTGATATAAAACTAAAGATTGTTTGTAATGGATGGACATGGCCAACATGATTTCACCCACTGGTTTTGGACTTTGCATTTTGAACCATATTTGGATGAGAGGGTGGAGTGCTAAGTTATCAGCCAATTATAACAAATTGCATCCATAAACGGATCTATCTGCTGATTAGTGCTAAGTAACAGGCTACTAAAATACTAGCATTTCATTAAAAAAATTCTGGAGCATAGACATGTGGGATGTTAGTACAGTTAACCACAAACCCGAGCCGTATTTTTTGTCTGATAATGTCATTAAAATCCTCCAAAAGACACCAAAACCACAAACACAGTGCAGGTCAGTCCTAGCAGGCAGCTTGAAGCTACACTTACTAGTTTGTCAAAGCAACCACACCCATAACATCCAGGTGGAAGCGTTAGAAAACCCATTCGCCTTCTGTACAGTTGTTTACTTGAAACTATCCGTAGATACAAAACATTTTGTAGCAGGGTGTAAACATGATTGTTTCTGCTGTAAAGTTAAACATTTTAACAGAAGCGTCAATGGGGATTGACTCACTTTTGGAACCAGCCTCAAGTGGCCATTAGTAGAACTGCGGGTTTTTTGTGCTTCTGTAGTCAGCTTCATAGATTGCTGCTTATTTCAGCCACTTTAACTATCATCAGCTAAATGGCAGGAATTTAAGCTAAACTTGTGCCAGTTTTAGACTGCTTCTATTTTTCTACCGTAAAACACTGCATTACAGCTACCTGAAAAACATAAGAACAAGCCTTTTAATAAACTGAACTGTAGCCATCCATCCATCCATCCATCCATCCATTTCTGGCTGCTTATCCAGGTCGCGGTCTACTTCCACCAGCTCTTCCAGGGGGACACTGAGGCATTCTCAACCTAGCAAGATGTCAGCTCTCCAGCATGTCTTGTGTCTGCCACAGGGACTTCTCCATTACCTGAAACACCTCACACAGTCTAGGCAAACAGGGATCAGACCCCCAGAGCCTCCGCCGCTGATCACAGCCCAGCACACACAGTAGCAAATTGTAATGGCGGACCCATGTTGCTCTTTCAGGCTATACCTGGTCAGGTTCCATGGGCTAAGGCCTGGGCACAAGGTGCTCTCCCTCAAGCACCCCCCCCCCCCCCCCCCCCCCCCCCCCTGCCCCCCT
>VUQH01045748.1:0-11264 GCA_015106775.1 Etroplus canarensis | reverse complement strand
CAGTGGGAGCTGCGGATGACCTGGGTCCCCCGGGCCTGCCGCTGTCTGACTTGCTTCTGGGTAGTACGGGAGCAGCGTACCACCCTCAGTGCTAAGTACATTCTGTGACAAACACTCACACATTCATATTTGTATGTTTGCATATCATATGTTTGTTTTTCTTATTTCAGTTGCAGTATGTGCTTTATAGATGCAGTGCTTGGCTTCTGAACGTGCACTCTTCCTTTTTTTTTTCACTCTTTTCTTCTTTTCTCTTCTCTACCTGTCTGCTTTGGCAAAAAATAAATAAATAAAGAAATATATCAACAAGAGGAGCCTATAAAGTTTATAGAACTCCTTTTGGCAAATCAAATGTGTTTGGCACAATAAAGCATTCAGACGATGATTCTGCTTGCTAATGCTGCCAGACAGGACAGGTCTTAAAAAAAATAAATAAATAAGTGTCTGTACGTGTGTCTTTGCAAAAAGCTTTTATAGCGCCTTCAAAACAACATCTGCTTGTATTTGTGTGCGGGAACCTGGAAGAGTTGAGGGAAACACACAGGTAGTGCTGTAAGGAAGTGGAAAGGATGTAAAATTATATCAAGTCCACAGAAAAAATCATAACAAATTGCAAATAAATAAATAGTTCAGTTACAGATTCATTCACTTATTGCTGCCGACAACAAGTAAAACTCAGGGTCAAAGTTACTATGAAGTAATGTTTTTGTTAAATGTACTCCTATTCTTGCAAAATCAAAAACACCTCAGAAACAAACCTTGAAATTTTTAACATGCTGCTACTATTCAAATAACTTTTAAGGGGGACTTGTTTGACTGGTTCCAGATGAACTATATAAAACCCACAGTAAGTCACAATGTGTTGGTCCCATGAGTACTTTAATTTTCAAATACATGTATCACTTGTATGCCCAAAATCATTTGTTTCTTCTGAATTTGTATTTATTGTTATTTTAAGGTAACCATGAACTCAAATGAAAATGTGCATTTCAGAATCAGAATTAGAATATTTATTAATCCCGGGGGGGAAATTACTCATACATCACGCTGCTACCTAAGCAGTGATGAGGTCCAGGTTAAATTTGGGCTCGTCGAAATCTGAAGATGGAAGTGTACGGTATTCATGTTAGTACGGTAGGTTTTAGACACCATGCACCAAGATGCTAGCACATAGCAGTATATTGCTATATTGGCCTTAGGTATGAATATAAAAGTGTGTAGCTGTTTCATGGTGTTAGCCCTGTGACAAACTGGCCATCCAGGGTGTCTCTTTCCAAATGTAAGCTGGTGAGGATCCAGACACCCCACAATCCAAAACTGGATTAGGAAAATAGGTGACTCTTTTTCTCCTCAGTCATTACCAGATTTATAGATGCCCTTTACCTCATCCTTTATTTCACTCCATTTTCCATTCCTTTTACTAATCCTCCACTTGCAATCCAAACAAGTGTCATGCAGAGATGTATAGAGGGTAAATATGAGGTTTTGTGCCATAGAACGGCTTCTTCAACCAATGCTGACTATGTTCAAATGTGTCCTCTGACACACAGACCTGCTGAACAGGGAGGTCAGCACTGGAACTAAATCCAGCAGACTGATTAGATATGCGTGGCCTCGAAGATATACATTGTCAGGCATATCTTCGAGGCCACGCACATATACTGTACATTGGTGTCTCTTAGAATGTAGATGACAATCAGGCATAACAAGCGAACTGTTTGGCAGCAAAAGGGGGACCAACAAAATTCTAGGAAGGTGATCATAATATTATGCTTGATTGGTGTATAAATGAGAATCCAGCACATGTACAGCAATCACACACTGGTCAGAAATGGTAAAAGAGGGACACTCTATTAAAATTAGTATTTTTGATTGCCTGTATGTGTTGTTACAACAATTTTACAGTCCTATCCTGAAGTTATCCGAAGCTGCTTTCTGGAGTCATATGAAACTAATTTTTCTCTTTATGTACAAAGAGAAAGCAAAATATCTTATATCTCCTTCCATGTATGAAAGTGATCATTCATCTTCATCCATCCATTCATCCTATCATCAGCTGTAATGAACTGCTTGAACACCTTTGTGGATCTTCTTTTTTAATACATAGACATATTCAAATAAACAGAAAGTAGAGATGACATAAAGAAAAACATCAGAATGATAAAATAAAAGGTAAAAGAAAAATAATTAAAAAAACAAAAAATAAATTTTGTTTTTTTAACTGGTAAAACTTAAATTAGTGTGTAAACATAATGAAGATAGCTTCATTCAATCTTCTTTAAATTTGTCCTCTTGACCTCTAAATTTGTTTCTAACAATCAACATGAACAAAACTGCTTCATACTGTCAAACACAAATCTAATTTGTTTGTCTCTGTAAAGCCAAGCTAGTCCTATGTTTTGCCTTAAGCAAATTCAGAATTTGTTTGCAGTGCTGTCACAAGTTCCTCCAATAAAAGTTGATCTTTGTAAAAGAGATTTTAATACTCCAAAAGAAGAAAGTTTAACAAAATTATTATTTTTTTGTTTTGTTTAATTTTTTAGTTATTATGAAATAGGTCTGTAGATAATCAAGCTGAAGTCATCCAATTAAAAAAATTACTAAAAAAAAACTTAATAAATTACTTTTAGTAAAATTAAGAATTATAAAAAATAATATTGAATATGCTTCTTGCAAATATTTTCAGTGCTTTTTACCCCATCAATTAGGTGTGCATTACAATGAAGCTTTCAAAAGTAACCTCATTATTTGGATGGTCAATTGTGGTGTCTAATAATATTTGAGAATAAATAATGATGGGCTTCAATTTAACACATCTGTTTTAGGGTGGACCCTTTATGAAACCTAAAGCAAAGAGGCAATGGTGAAGGTCAAAATTTTCCAAAGTAAGTTAAAGATATTTTTTCAGCAAAGCAGTCATGAGGAGAAATGTGCACAACATTGTTTCAGTCTCTTAACCACACAGGGGCAGTCCACCAAATCATCAAGCAATTAAAGTACAACATTCAGTTTAGTGTCCCTGTAGTGTAGTTTACACATTCACCTTACAAGTGAAAGGTCTCTGTTCGATTCCAGGTGGAGGCACAAGTCCCTCTCACCTTTAAGTGTTGCTTCAGGAAGGGCATCTGGCATGAAACCTCTGCCAAATTACCATAGCAGTTTCATCCGCTGGGGAGAACACAGGGATTTTTTGATTCAATGCAGTCATTTACAAATCAGGTTTCCTTTCCATGCAGCTTTGCTGAGAGCAAACTGGTAAGAGACTTGCCTTTACATTGAAGTTTTAGAGTTCATACAAACCCTCACTTTATTGTGCCGACTCAACGCAGGGCATCAGGTAGGCTACTGCTGAGTGAAGAATAGAGCTGTTGTGCAGCTGACCTTTTCAATGCAATGTACTCTAGATTGTATGATAACCATAGAAGGGGATGTTAGAAAAAATGCATTATTATTACTATTATCATGGTTATTTTCAGCGGTGCAAAGATGAAATTTAGGGGTGCTTGAGCTTCTCTACAAAGGGTCTGAGCTCATGAATATCTACTACTGTAGCTAAAATTACCACTAACTTATTCTCAAACTAATTATGATCAAACAGTTAGAAATTAGGTTTTTTACTTAAAACTTTGACTTTCACCTAAAAAAGAAATGAGTGTCTGAGAATATACTGTGCAATGAACTTGCATCTCTGGTATTCCTATATTTTGTATGGAACAGGTTTACACATTTATTGTGCAACATCCTGCTCCTTCTGATCTTCTCTGGAATTTTTAGCAAGTATGTTTATATTGAGGAGAGAAAGAATCATGATGAACCTTTGAGTTACTGTCAACAGAAGACTGCTGACAGTAACTCAAAGGCGGGCTGTCCTGCTATGAAGACTGAACATGATATCGGTAAACTTCGGGAGGTCTAAGTTTTCCAACATTGTCAGTTATCAGATCTGGATAGCTCTGAAAGGAATCCCTCAGGAACAAACAAATGGATGTGGTCAAGAGGTGAGGAGGTGTCCAGAGAGTTGTGTATGCCAAAAGAAACCCAAGAACAAAAATATGAGAACTCTGGCTTTATTCATAACGATGCATATGCATATACTAAATTACCCTTCTTCTGTTACAGTCCAGTAGTCAAGACTGAGAGAAAGACTTGGGAGGAAGCTCTGGAGTACTGCAGGGAGCACCACCATGACCTGGCCAGTGTGGCATCTGAGAACAAGATGCTACTGATCCAGAGCGAGCTGAACAAACATAGCACCACAGAGCAAGTCTGGATTGGTTTGTGCTTCTTATCTGGGGACTGGCTGTGGGTGGATAGACAGAAGCTGGACTATGAGGTGTGGGGTCAAAATGGAAAAAAAATTGTGTTCACAGGCAAAGATGGAGTGTGCAGCTTTACAGGTGATGGGAGAAAGGAAGAGTGGAATTAACATCAGACAATGAATAAACTTCAAGAGGATGTGAAAACTATTCTTGAAGGAAGCAATGTAGGGAAAACAGGTTTTTGGGAGGCTTGTAACTGTGAGAAAAGATTACATTTTATTTGCTACTGAGCTAGTTCACTTTGCAGAGTTAATTGAATTAACCTTTATTTACTCTGGTTTTTATAGTATGGACATTTATTATCATAATCCCTACTTGTTTTTAAGTTTTTGGAAGTTTGTATTCTTGTTTATTGCTTTCACTGTGGTCCTTAGTCCTTGGTGTATTTTAGTTCTAGTTACTGTCTGTGCTAATTGACTTTAGGCCCCTCAGTGTTTCCCTGCAGCTTTTTGTGTTTCGCTAGAATTAGAAAATTCATGTTTATTATTAATTAAACATGATTTTCTCCTAATTTACTTGGATAATCATTTGTTTCTTTTGTCTTGAATTTAGTTTTACTTCCCCTCCGTTCTCATTGTTAAGATTTTGTTCAGCTGTGTGTATAAATAGTCCTGTCTTCCCCCCAGTCTTTGTCACTGTATCTGTTAATCTCTCCTGTGTGATCTCATCTCAGTGCTTCTCATTTTGAACTCTGCTTTGAACTTCACCTCATCCTGATCAAAACAACTCACCTTCTGTTTTGCCGACTCTGCCTCCAGCATTCTACATTTGGGTCATCACTCATCTGCACTTCATGACATGTATCTCTCTCTCTCTCTCTCTTTTGTATGCTGTGCTTTTTGATACCTGTTACTGTCTTGTCGAATGGTTAAGTCATCTTCTGCTTCATTACGAAAGAACTGGGTTGTATCATTTTGTATCAGTGCCTAAATGTTGTAAAGCTACAATGTTATGAAAATTGTTGAAGATTTTATAGTGACATAAGTTCAATTATAATGCTTTTGTCTCCACAAGGAACAAAGTGCATTCAAATTCAGTCTGTTTTTTTAAGTTTTGAGATCATAAAAAATGTTATGTGAATGAACCTTTTCAAAAGTTGGCTATGCAGATCATTTAGATCATTGCTGATTTCTTTTGTCATGTTTTTGGTAGGTAAAAATGACTGTTACTTCTATTAAATCAGTCTCAGATTTTCACCTTTTTTGCAGCTTTTCTGACTGGCTTCAGGGCACTGAGGGAACCTACTAACACTGCATGTATTAACCTTTCCCTTTCATGCACTTTCAAGAGTTAAATTCTTTATAATATATTTGTGTACTTTTATGATAGGACTACTATGGCTGAGCAGCCGAACAACAGTAACCTCCATATGAGTACTTTCAGTCTCAGACTGGAGCTGATATACCTCTCAGAATCCACACATCAGGTGCAACTCAGTCACTCTCGTAAATAGAGTTTATGCTCTTGCTACATCAGCCATTATGCATGGGCTCACTCCTCAGATACTCATGCAGCCTGCCCCCTCTCTCTGAATATACTGAATATAAAGAGAATCATATTAAAGTTGGAGCTGCTGCATCAATGATAACCATGATATTTAAAAATAAAATTTAATGTTAATCAGAATCATCATACATTATATACCACATTTAATTGCCCAAAAACAGTGTAATTTTATTTTTCTATAAATCTTTGTAAAATAGATTATAACTCTCATAGTTTAACTCATTTGTAAAAAAATAGACAAAGCATCCAATTTACTGCTAACACTATTCTTTCTTATTTTCTATGCTCGAAATTGAATAATATCATTAATGTAAAATTTTTCAATCACGTAGGGAAAGCCTGATACAGTGAAAGCTATTGTTGCTGTTCACCCCTGAACACTTCCTTTAAAGAGTCTCATAATTACATTTAGACATAATATTTTGTTTCTCTAAATATCTTTTTTTGCTGATCTCTGTGGATTTTATTTATTTGGCCTTTTTCAATTTATTAGACAGCAGTATCAGACATAAATGCACAATCTTGTCATCTCTCCTGAAATTAAGGATTATGTTAAATGATAAATGAAATCATTTTGTGTACTATAGTGTTCACTTTGTCTGAACTGGTCTCTGGACCGATAGTCAGTTTTTAAATGTATTAGTACACCCCTGTTTCTGAAGGTAAAGTGACCCACACATGTCCGTGGTGTTATGCAAGCTGTGGTTTGAAAAAAGAATTCAACACAGTAAAATAATATGAAATTAAACTACAGCAAAGGAAACAAATGCAAATAAAGCAACTAATGCCCATAACGGATAAATAATTAAAGGCCAGGGTAAAGAGGTTGGTCTTAACACTTCCATTTACTTTTTATTTATTGGGCAAAGCTCAGGCAATAAAAGCCCAAATCTGCCTTTCAAAAAGTCTTTGTCCTGCACTTGAAACTATTAATCTACTCATGCCAGAATACCTGAGGCGTCCTATTGGTTCATACACTGTAAGCATTTGGGATCTACATAGACCAGATCATGAAGACCTTCAAAAGGAAAGCTAAACTGAGAGGCAACCACTGTAGAGACTGTAGAGACAACAGGTCAAACACATTGTCTTCTTCTAGCCCTATAAGCACAAAGACTGCAGACCTCAGGGTTAGTTGTTGTTGATTTCTACCATGTCATGTGTAGACCATATAATCAAGCTCTTTATTGATCGAACCTACTTAATAAAATATAAAAATATTAGTCTCTCTGTGTCACTCATGAAAGGAAGAGATCACATTTTAGAGATGTTTTTCAGGTGATAAAAGCTCCACATTATGTTTCTCCTGTTTAACAACCCAAGATGCACAAAAAAGTCTGGAGTCCAGCATTTTAAGCAGTTTTGGGTTAGCTTTTCTTTCCATTTACAGGCATTTAACAATTTTCTCTTACAGAATTAGTCAGTTCAGCATATATGTGGTCAGTTTTTTTGGTCATTACAAAATTTACCCCAAATTTCACAGGTTTGATGAGAGTCCCTGCCTACATGCATCTAAACATAGCAATAAATCACAGACACCTACTGGCAACAGGAAATTGTACATTCTGTGCTAAACATCTGATTTACATTAAATTTACATAGTGAGTTCTCCACATGTAACAAATATACAGCAACTTGTAGTATAGTTAGTGGTTGTCCTTTAACCTCACATTAGACATAGGAAGCCATATGTAACTCTTTTGTACAACATCCATTAAGAGTCTAGACATGAAGACATGCATGCATGTAGTTCCCATGTGCACAAAGGTGCCAGAGCCCACTCGTCACTGCACACAGCTTTAACTTTATCTTGGAATTTAGGTTTGCCAAGGTCCAGTTATGAAAGTTAATCAGAAAATAATAATCCAACTGAGGTGTAACTGACCGTATCAAAACCAATGAATCATATGCTCCAGATGGGTATGAAAAATGACACAAGTGCAATAACAAAGTTTTGTGAAAATTAATGTTTCCTTAGCTTATACAAGCCATGTCATAACCTTTTCTATGAAATTGTTACTGAAATAACTTAAATGTCACTTTTAACACAAAAATCACTCATTTGAAAGCTGGATGCAGAACTGAAAAGGAAAATAAATAGATGCAGGGAAACAGAAATATTGAAACACAAAAACATGGGATGAGTTCAACATTACTGAAGTGGTGTGGGATCATCTGAAAAGAATAAAAGACAGCCAACATCCAAAGAAGAGTGCTGGAATGTTCTTTAAGAAGGCTGGAGAACTCTTACTGATGTTTGGTGGTGCCAGAGACTAGCACTTATTCTGCTGTTCATCATTATAATCATAGTCTGACAGGGAGAAAAGAGATGGACAGCAAATAAAGAAGAAAATATGTCTGAAAGAAAAGAAGACAAGGAGGACACATGAGTGCAACACCAGAAACAGAGGTTGTGTCTTAGCTGTGTTTAGTTGAAGCATTTGCAGGAAGAATTCTGAGCAGTAGAAGGCAGCAAAGACTAACAATAATAAAGTCACTTTCTGGTCACTCAGTTTGACATAATACAGTGACCCTCTGCACTGCAAGGATTTTAAAAAAGTCAAAGCATCTATTACTTGTTTGCAACTATTTAAGTTCTTCTGAGGCTTTGAAAAACAATTTAATTATAATAACTTTATTTGTATGGCACCTTTTAAAACACAGTTTCACAGTCTGGATAAAAACACAATTAAGGCATGTACATATCTCAATACACAAACACACAGTCAAGTGTATGGCGTTGCAATTGATCCATAAATGCATACTTCCATTCTGTTAATACACATATGCACTTGGTGTGAACTAAAGACAAAAATGACAGTGCCTTCTTTACTTTTCTTTATATTTTGATTACAAGGAGCCAGACTTTCTTGCAATTTTCTAAAGTGGTCTTAATCAATTGAAGAAGACGAAGAAGTAGCAGGCCTTAAAAAATAAACAGTATCTTAAAGTCAAATTCTTAAGAAATAGGAAAAAGATTCGAAACAGGACATAACAAATGCATCTGACTCCGCAGTTGATCCATCTACAGTTTGAAATGCCCTCAATGGAAGGGTGGCTGTCAAGAAGCCATCATTAAGAAAGGGAAACACAGAGAGAAGGCTCAGGTATGCCAAACGACACTCTAGACTGAAAATCAGTGGCAACAGGTTTCATACAGGAGTCATAAATGGACCTCAACATTACTGAAGCAGTGTGGGATTATCTTGACAGAAAATGGAACAAACGGCAGCCAATATCCAAAGAAGAGTTTTGGAATGTCCTTCAAGATGCCCAGAGAACTATTCCTGAATACTGATTAAAGAAATGACAAGAAAGTTTGCCTCAGAGAGTTCAGGCTGTGTTGAAGAACAAAATATTGAATTATACATATTCTGTTTTTGCCTTATGTACTGTATTTCCATTTTATGTTTGTATGTTTCAATAAATAGTTGCACCTATTTCCATTTTCCAGGCAAAATAAGAAATGAGGGGTGTCTACGTCTTTTACACAGCACCTTAAAGGGCAAAAGATTAAGGACAATCTAAATGAGTTTTCAGTTTAAAATAAACCACAGATTTAGTTGACCTGAGGGGCTGAAGGGGCTGTTGCAAAATTTAGCTGCAACAGCCTCAAAAGTATGGTAGCCTCTGGATTAAAAATTGGAGTGTAGAAAAGGCCCTGATCTGAATATTGGAGAGGGTGACCGATGGAATGATGTCTCAGCAGGAGCCTGACCATATAGGGCTTGAAATGTAAATAAAAGTTTTAAATGAATTCTAAGTTTCACTGGAACCAATGAAGGGAAGTGAGAACCACTGATTAATAAAGGAGAGAAGCAAGGGGGAAATGACAAGTGAAACCTCTTACTGATTTTAGATGGGTAGGGAGAAGTGTGCATCTGAGAAACTACATCAATGACAAAGTTGTTACAAATAAATACTTGAATGGATAAATATCTGCAATTACCAAAGGGAAAAAGGCTTAGGACTCTTAGCCATACAGGGCACAGTAATTAGTTTGTCAAGCGTGGATGCAGAGATTTGAGGAGTATGACATTGCATCTGTGCCTTCTAGTCACGGGGCTGGGGAAAAACTGAGGTACCAGCAGAACATAAGACTGGGGAACTGGGAGTTGTGGGGGTATGACAGTGGTTTTATAAGTTAGCACTGTATGTGAGTGATTATTTCTCATGTCCTTTCCTGGGTTGTGGCTGATTCACCACTCAGCATGTGTAAAACATTTGAAAGTTTTTCTAGACTGCAGTTTATTTGAATTTTGCCTCATTTATCTGAGTGTCTTGTACTGATTTTAGATTTTGGAATTTTATAGAAATAGAGGGGTAGAAAGCATCCCAGGTCAGCTGTCTGGGATCACTTTGAGCTTCTCTACAAGGAGAAAGTTAAATGTACGCACTGCATGAAACATCTGGCATTTTGCAATTAGACAACAACAATGTGGAGTACGTACAGAGGATTTGAAATGCAGTATATGGCTGAGGTAAAGTGTTGAAACTCTAGCTTTACATTTTTGCCCTGTGTGGATTTGTGTATTAGGTGGTATATTATTTACACATGATGTATATGTTTATATCAGGGAGTATCACCAGTTACATGATGGACTGAACAGGGATGAGGCTTAATAAGGATGTGTTTCTTCCTGCTCCTTTTAAACAAGTTATGGTGAAGGTTCTCGTGTAAATTCAAAGTAAGATATTGCGCTAGACATCATTTGTTTATCATAATTTGTGTTGTTTTAGGCTATTTATCTTATGAATAAAGAATTAATTCATAAATGTATAGAAGCACCCCCTACAGATACTGACTGATTCAAATTAATATACTTCCATACAAATAATACTACAAACCAACACAGAAAGTCATAAGAGACAAAAAAAATTCCATCATTTATTGAAGGTAAAAATTTAAAATCATACATTTATTTGGCCACCAGATGTCACCGTGATGAGATGTTTACGGCGTTCCAAAAGATTGAATATTTTTCTGTATCAGTTGTTCCAAATGTTTTGATCTCTCGACCATTCCATTTCCACCATCATTGCTAACATCAAATGTGAGGAAAGAAGACCAGACTTGACATGGCATAAAGAAACCCTAACTAAACCAGATGATGCAAAAAAGAGCTGAGGAGAGGCAGGGGTATAAATACACACAGACTAACAAGTAATGAGCAACAGGAGGGAGAGGAGCACAGGTGGCAATAATCAGGGGCAGGAAGCAAAACTAGATACAAGGCATTAAACATAACTGGTGCCAAAGTAAAAGCAGAAGTGAGAGACATAACTGAGAACACAGACAAAAGACAGCTTGACAGAAGGACATAAACAAAAAAGGATGGGTTGCCATGGTGACCGTGACCAAGGTGGCAGCGTAGTGTGGGAGCTCTGTACGACCGTGCACAATTTAATTAAAACTCCCGAACAAGTGGCACTAACTCT
>VUQH01045747.1:0-12642 GCA_015106775.1 Etroplus canarensis | reverse complement strand
AATGGGGTATTCTTCAATGGCCGAGTCAGTCACCTGATCTCAACCCAACAGAGCAGCTTTTCAATTACATTTGGGGCTGCTGTGACTCAGAAGGTAGAGCAGATCATTTTCTAACCAGAAAATTAGTGGTTCATTTTCTAGCTGCTCCGGTCTACATGCCAAAGTATCCTTGGGCAATACGCTGAACCCCTAATTGCTCCCGAACCATCCATTGGAGTGTGAGTGTGTGCATGATAGTTGAATGTGCCTAAAAAGGCATAGACTTAAACGCTGTGTGAATGTATGTGTGTGAATAAGTGTATGAGGTGTCTAGTAAAAAGGACTACGAGTGCTTAGAGCAGAACAGTGCTATATAAATACTGGTCCAAGTATCAGTCCATTTATTGAAGACAAAACTGAAGGCAGAGAGATCCACAAACAACAACTGAAGGTGGCTGCAGTAAAGGCCTGGTGGAGCATTTCAATAGGTGAAACATCGTATCTGGTGATGTCCATGGGTTCTAAACTTCAGGCAGTGATTGACTGCAAAGAAATTTCATGCAAGTATTAAAAACAACCCTTATACAGTAGCATAGTGGCTTGTGCATTCACCTTTGAAGCAAAAGGTCCCTGGTTCAATTCCAGGTGGGGACACAAGCCCCTCTCACCATGGAGGGCTGCATCAGGAAGGGCATCTGGCATAAAACCTCTGCCAAATTACCAATGCGGATTAATCCGCTGTGGCGACCCCTTGGTAGAGAATACAAGGGAGTAGCCGAAAAGTACATTTTACATACTTAGAATTATGTTAGCCTGTCATATTATTTTTGAGCCTCTGAAAATGGGGGACTATGTATAAATGTGTAATTCTTAAACAGTTAATGCAGTGCATTTCAATCACATTTTGAAAGGCTGATTCAAATTCCTGCCTTCCCCTCTAAGATAGCTTGGATAGGCTTCAGCACCCCCTGTGACCCTGAAGTAAGAAAGCAGAAGAAAATGGATGGATGGATGGATGGATATAAAAACCACTGTGGTGGTGTACAAAGGAAAAATTACAAAAAATGTGTTACTGCACCAAAACTTAAAGATCTAACTGTATTTCTAAGTACAACAATATAAGATATTAGCACAATAACAAAGACTGGCTGCTACACCGGCATAAACTAACTAGTTAGCAAGTAATATAGTGTTTTTACAAGCAAAAGATCCCTGGTTCAATTCCAGGTGGGGACACATGCTCCTCTCACCATGGAGGGTTGACCTGATTTTAAAAGCAGAGTGACTTAATGCAGGCTAAAACAATACTTGCCTGAAGATTTGGAGATATGATTGTAAAAAAGAGAGATTACAATAAACTTGGAAAAATGTCCAAGGCAATAACAGCTTATTTTAGCATCAAAAGCAAACTAAAACCATTGACATGTCCACAAAATTCAAGCTTTGATCGACCAAATGTCATCATATGCATCTTATGGTCCAATCATACTTTTTCTGCTTTAAGGAGAAAATTTAATGCTTTCACAAAAACTGATTAATCAGTTTGAATTCATCAAAACACAATGATGTTCAGTTTTAAGCATTTAGAACGTGTTAGGTTGCCTAAAGAAGTGGTGGAAATCAATTGTACTGCTGTGTTTCTCACAGCTGTGGGAGCTAAATTAATTTAATGTGCTCTAATGTGATATGCACTCATGTGCCACTTTATTAGGTATACCCATTCAACTACTCTTTAACGCAAATATCTGATCAGTCAATGACATGGCAGTAACTCAGTGCATTTAGGCATGTAGACATGGTCAAGATGAGCTGCTGAAGTTCAAGCAGAGCATCAGAATGGAGTAAAAAGGTGATATAAATGACTCTGAATGTGGCGTGGTTGTTGGTATGGGATGGGCTGGTCTGAGTATTTTCGAAATTGCTGAGCTGCTGGAATCCTCCCACAAAACCATCTCTAGGGTTTACAGAGAATGGTCTGAAAAAGAGAAAATATCCAGCGAGTAGCAGTTCATTGGGTAAAAGGTCAGAGGTCAGACAAAAATGGCCAGACTGTTTCCAGCTGCTAGGAAAGTAGCATTAACTAAAATAACCACTGGTTTCTACCAAGGTATGCAGAAGAGCATCTGAGCACATCGAATGATGAAGCAGATGAGTGTGATGAGTCTTGATTTCTGGCGCAACATTCAAAATTTGGTGTTAACAACATGAAAGCATTGATCCATCCTGTCTTTTATCAGTGGTTCAGGCTGCTGGTGATGATGTACTGCTGTGTAGGGGATATTTTCTCAGCACACTTAAGGCCTCTTAAGTGAGCACCATCTGAAGCCATAGGTTCCTGACCATGTCCATCCCACAGTGCAGTCATCTTCTGATGGTTGCTTTCAACAGTATAAAGCACCATGCCATGAAGCTCAAATCATCTCAAACTGGTTTCTTGAACATAACAGTGAGTTCACTGTACTCAAATGGCTTCCACTGTCATCTGATCTCAATCCAATAGAGTACCTTTGGGACTCTATGACTGAACCTGAGAGTGACATCGTGAATGTGCAGCTGACAAATCTGCTGCAACTGTGTGATGCTATCATGTCATTATGGACCAAAAATCTCTGAGGAACGTTTCTATGTCAATCTATGTCAAAAAGAGTCAAGGCAGGTCTGAAATAAAATGTGCGATTATTAAATATACATTTTCTCTGACTACATAGGAACTCACACTGCTTCTAGTTGCTGTTCACACTGTAAAAAAATTACACAGCTAGCTTTTTGAGACTGTCAATTATTTTAATACAAGATTTCACAGTTCAGTTCCAAGTGGGCTGATTGTTCTTGTTCAGGAAAGACCAGTTTGTCTCTGTAATAGGAAGCAAATGAGTGTTTAATGGAGGACTAATCTCAGTACACCTCCATCTACTCTGTTGCAGTGTGTTATTAATGGGCAGGCTGGAGGATGGTAAGCTCAGGGGCCTCTCTTCACAATTGCATTCATTCTTCACTGTTGGGGAAACTGCGCAGTGAGCACACATGCCGGAACACATGCATGCACGCTCAGGCGCAAAGGTGTGCCATCTATTAAGAAATTTTTCTAAGGGGAATTATTAATCTATTAGATGGCATTCAGTGGTGAATGCAAAACCTCTACAGATCCTCTGATAAAGTCACAACAGCAGATTGAATGTAGCTTATCGAATCCCATGCGCACGCTCACGTCAATCAGCATTCCCTAATTGGATCAAAGATTACTTGTGGCAGCTGTATGAAACATCAAACGAGTAATTAAATGAAATAATGAGAAAATAAACCTTAATGTTGCCAAGTGGGAATGGAGGCGAGCTGAAGAACGTGCTTTGGCTGTGTTCTCTGAAATTATCTCTCTCCGGCTTGGGCTAATTGCTGGAGGATGTCCTCTTAACTGAGTGTGAAAGGCTGTGTCTAATTACTGCAACATTAATCAGGCATTAGCATGTGATCACAAGGTTAACTTATCAGGAGGGGCCCAGAAGCAGCTGGAGGTGTCATTCACCCGCAGTGCACTGGGCCAGCTGGGCCACAAGGGGTAGTGCTTGTTCTTCCTTTGAATCAATACCGAGCTGCGATGAGCCTGTGAGCTGAAATCAAAGGCAACCATGTTGGATTGGACTGGCTGAGGTTTTATATTCCTCAGTGTGGAATGGGAATGCAACACGATCAATGTCAGCTATTTATTGCTCAGCGTGGAGCTGAATTGAGCACATTTATCGTCAGGGGATTCAAATTTTTAGGTTGTGATTTACTAACATCTTACTTTGCACAGACACACCAATGGAAAGAATTTTAAATAGGACTCTCTGGGAGGAATTATATAGACTAGAAGAATCTGCAAAATCAATGTTAAGCAATTCTGTGCTTGGTGGAGCAGTTGAGTCCGATGTAATGAAGATTGACTGGATAGTGATTGCATCCTAAATGACCCAACAAGCCAAATTCAGATAAAACGTCAGCCATAACATCTTGTTCCGAAAATATGAAAGGCTATCTGTTCACCACTGCCATAACAAGCAGCATTACTCTTATTTTCATCTTTCAGAAATGTGGTGACTGCATTTCTGTAAGGCTTTAACTTGTGCATTTTGGCCAGTTTTAGTAACATCTCACTGAAAAATGTGCTTGATGTAATAGCACAAAGGTGCTTGTGCAACTCTGAGTCATCGCATGCCAAATGGCCTGCATGTGTGTAGATTAAAGGTCATTTCTGGCAGCAGGTTGGTCCTGTGCCCTGACTTCATTACCAGCAGGTCCAGAGT
Organism: Etroplus canarensis; assembly: GCA_015106775.1. NCBI lineage: Eukaryota > Metazoa > Chordata > Actinopteri > Cichliformes > Cichlidae > Etroplus > Etroplus canarensis. Next base: position 8,380 of record VUQH01045747.1, on the reverse strand, counting down.
AGTCTCATCAGGATTCCAGCAGGGCAGAAAAGCCATACCTCCAGCAGCCCTGCCAAAGGCGCTCATTTGTCAGAGAGGCATAGAGATCACAGGCCGACAAATCTCCCACGTCTCCCAGACTGTCAAGCTCTTTTGCCTGCATATCAAAGACAAAGGAACGGAGTGGGAGAGTAAGAGAGCAGCCATTCTATTTAGAGATGGTCCGCTGTTTAAACCCCCTGAGCATGCCCTTTGAAAATGCCTATTAGCCTGGGTTAGCGAGATTACAAGCAAATAAAATTACATTCATTGTGATATTTGATTTCATAATACCCCCAGAAATATAATTACACCGCATTTACACTTTTCACTTAAAAACCATTCAGGCACAACAAAGAATCAGAGATAGCAACGAGCAGGTTTGTGCATCCAGCTAGTGAGAGCACATTATCAGACCTGTTTCACTAGAAGTTACAATAATGAGAGAAGAATGGAGACACTAATAAGAACGTAATCAGGTGAGAGAGGGGGGTTTAATGATATGGAACATAGGGCTTTATTTTCATCTGCCAGTCTTTCTGTGTACCACCAGCAGGGCACATTGGGAAGACAATTCCCTTAAGAGGCTGCAGTATGGTTTCACATTTTATTGTTTTGTTTTTTCTTCTGTTTCCTACTGAGTAACACCAGGGTTAAATCCCCTATCACAGCTCAGCTGCAACCTGTCTGTCTGTCAGGGTTGCACCAAAAGCACAACGGTTTATTACAGGGGGAATGTGGGCATATGCTGTGTGGCTTAAACCAACAAGCAGAAGGGAAGAGATAAGAGACATTCTTGGGCGGCACAGAAACGAGACATGAAAAGGAGCCAGCATGATAGCAGTACTTGTTGTTCTGATGTGTTAAATAGCTGGCCTTCAACACCCCAATCAATCGCTGAGTGAGCCACTGTGTAGCCGAGGGCTGTGTGAGATAGCCAGATGGCTGAAGCCAATGGAGCTTCGCCTGCTCTCCTGTGTCACTGAGGGATGGCCATGAACATGGCAGCACAGACTGGACAAAATACATGAAGTTTTGCTGCCTCAAATGTAGGTGGTTTAAAATGTATCACAGATTAGGGCTTTTGAGAACATGGCTAACCTTGTGTAGCCATCATGTTTTGTTTTGGGACTCTATCGCTGTAGATCTCACTGTGACGCTTATCGACCATTGTGCAGTACTACTGCCATTTGACACAGAAAAGTGGGAGATCCGCCAGTATGGTAAGGTGTGCACACATAAGCATCTGCGGGACAAGACCTCCAGAGGCCTGTGGTGACTAATCTGCAAACAATCTGCTCTCCAAGCCCCACTGCAAGTGGAAGAACAAGCCCCTTAAGCTGTGACATTAACGAACACAGTGAGATAAGATAGGGTTTGTTGTCTTGGTGCACGCAACTTCTGCCCAGATAGCAGATAAGAGCCTTTCAAAGCATGTTTGCTGCCAGACAAATTTCCAAAGAAGGATGGGAGGGGCAAAGCCAGGCCTGGAATGTTGAGAAGCCTGGTTGAAACCAGTTTCATGAAGAATATGATCTCTCTGCCACTAATCCCTTCACTATATCTGCATTTGTTATTTTGGTGGTTGATCATTACAGCTTGATAATGACTTAAAGTCAGTGTAAGACTGGGAGCCATTGTCGGCTCAGCACCACTGATTTTTCAGTGCTGAAAGAAGTACCAAGATTACATTAAGGATGAAGAGAATGACCTCACACACAGACTTGTGAGATACATTTTTCAAACCAAGTTCACCCTTACTGCTTCCATAGGAATAAGTAGCAACCAGGTACTGCTAATCAGATGCATTTGAGGACATGGTCACCAGCCATATATATTTTATAGAAGTGTGACCGCCTCTACAAAAGCAGAAGTTTTTGCAGTTTGCTGGTCTGAAGCATTCAGGTGTGCATTAACACGCTACCACAAGCTGGACGCCCTAGCAAATTCACCCTAAGGTCAGACCATCTCAGACTCTATAGGCCTCAGTTAACATTTTAAATATTAAAGTTCATGAAAGTACAATTTGAAAAAAACTGAACAACTATTGCTTGTTTGGAAGGATTGCCAGGATGAAGCCTTGTCTCCTGAAGAAGAACATGGCAGCATGACTTAGGTTTGCATCTTAACAAATCACAAGACTTCTGGAACAATGTCCTTTGGGCATACGAGACCAAAGTGGAATGTTGGAGCACAATGGATAGCACCACACTGGGCGAAAACTAAACACAGCATATCAACACAAACACTTCATACCAACTGTCAAGCACGAAGGTAGAGGGGTGTTGATTTAGGCTGATTTGGGCCACAGGATTTGTGTACTTTGCAGTCACTGAGTTGACCATGAACCTCTCTATGTACCAAAGTATTCTGGAATCAAATATGAGGCATTTCTGCCCAATAGCTGAAACTTGACCGAACATCATGCAAAAGGACAATGATCCCAAACCTACTAGCAAATCTGCAATAAAATGGCTAAAAAAGGAATAAATCATGTTGTAATGTAATGTCATTAATGCCATTAAAAGTGGTTCTACAAGATAGCAAATCATGGGGCGTACTTAGTTTTTCTGTGTAGAGTGCTATGAAACCTTTCTTTTTTATATGTCTAAACATATAGACTTTTAATCTAAAGGCTCTCAGTATGTTTATCTCCTCACTATTTTACAGCGAAACAATTGTTATGTTAATAAAATAAGACAACACGACATAATATCTTATTCACAGCTTCTCTAACCCATGTTGTCACTGGAAAATTTGAAATTGTGTGATCTTCAGGTTCAGGACCCTCTGAGATAATGTAAGTGGGAAAGCAGCATGTATTTGTATTTTATTAAAGGTGGCTTATTATGCTTCTATATTAAATAATGAGGTCTATATTTGAAAGTGAGTTGTGCTTATACAAAAGTTCAGGCTTCGGACTGCTGTAAACTTACGGTTTGAGACAGTTTTTTCAGTTCTTAGCTCTGTACGGTTTCACTGAGAGCAGATTTCCCTAATATGGTCATCTCAGCACATAGCTCTGGCTGCAAGGACAGAAGCCCCTCCCACCCTCTGTTTAAACCTTTTGTTTGCAAGGGGAAGCCAATCAAAAGAAAGAAAGCTGCAAGAATACTTTTAGACCTTTTTTTAACTTTGTTGATATAAACCATTCACAAGAGTATAAAATATGATGCCATCTGTATCTGCAAATTACCCTAACCTTTTGAAAGAGCTAAAAACAAACTGAAGAATGCAGTTTATTTCACCAAATATCAACACATTACTCCTGAGAGCTGTACTGTGCTGTGGTTCTTGAGACAATGTGAACACCAGCAGCTAAATAATATTTAAGCTCCATGCTTTCAGTAGGGGGCTCACATGGGTTTATATGAAAATGCAGGACGTTTGATTTTTAAATGTGTTAATTTACAGGATGTAAAAACAACCTTTTACATCAATTTCATAATTTCATATTAGAAATAAAATCCTCACACATGGAACGCCAAGAACTAGATGCTGTGTCTCTGCCAGCGTCAAACTGAATAAATGCTTCTGAACATGCCCACACCACCAGAGGGGGTGGGCTGAATCGTAATTCTCATTCTGCGGCTTGGAAAAACCTTCTGCCTTCCCGGGTGCCAACGGCTCTGAGGCGATCCCAGTGATGAGCCAGGGAACTCTCCGCTAACTGAGCTCTGGAGAAATACGGTCACGGCAAGATCCGTATTCAAATAAACTTCACTCTTGGCCCGAGCACACAAGCCATGTTGTCACCAGCTGGCAGTGCCTCTCACTGCCCCTTCAAATGCTGAGCCACTTTTGATTAACGTCTCTACGGCTAATCATGCGCACTGCCGCTGCCAAATTGGACAAGCCACGTATGGCCTCCATTTGCCTTGCAATCTCTTATTTTTTAAACTCATTTGAAGCATTTGAGAGCCTCCCTTTACGCCGCCCACCCCTCTCTTTAGTTTTCCATAGTGTCCATACATAGAATGGAGAGGGTAGCGTGGCGGCACGGTGCCATCCTGCGAGTCTGTGAATGAGAGGACTATCCCTGCCAGATGCACCCAGCTGCATAAATGTTATTCATTTTTATGGCTTGTGTACATAATATGGCCAGTGTGGGAGATTGTGAGGTTCCACTAAAGGCTGGAAAAAATCCTCCAAATTAAATCAAAGTGGAAAACTTATTTTGCCTGGTGGCTGTTCTGGACCTACTTATTTTCCAACCCCCTTAATTCTTTTCTACTCCTCCCTGTCTCACATCATGCGCTCTGAGGTTCCTCTGTGTCTGATTTAGTGTATACTCTTTCTCTTCTAGGCTGCATTAGCTGGTCTACTTGCACGGCAATGGTGGCGGTGGTGTGAGGCAGCTGGACTATTTGTCATAGATCCAGAGGTGAAAAGACATTAGACAGCACTTTGTCACCAGGGTCCGGAATTCACACCATTTGGCTGTTTCCAAGTCAGCTCCTTAACCACTGACCGGCCTGGTTTCTGTCAGCTGCCGCTCTGTTGACACAGAGAGCTAAAAAAAGATGAGAACATGGAAGGATGCATGTGGCTAACCTTTTTAGGTGGTCAAAACAACATGCAGTCTGCAAAGACGGCTGTGACGAGGATTCACTGCCAAAACCCTTGACTTGTGCTCTCTCCCTAAATTCACAGTTCAGATATAGTTTAGTGCTTCAGAATGGCTCTCATCAGGGTTTGCTAACCCCCGCAGAGATGGACTTGAACTCCAAGCAAAGCTGCGGCCTCTCAAATCATGAGGCCCAGAGGAGGCCCCGGCAAATGTGATCATTGAGGGGGCCTCCAGTCTCATTACCAATCTCCATTTCAAAACAGCTTTCAAATGGGAACTAATGCATTAGCTCTCGCCGGGGAAAAAAAAAAGTCTTGGGAGCCACTACACAGAGGCTCAAAAATGCTTTCATACATGTTTTATCAACGGGGGAAGAGTTGCCCATCTTATTAGCTTGGCACTGTGTTATTAGCTGCCATTGTGCTCTATAAAAGCCCCTTAAGGCCTGTTCCACTGTTCGCTGAATCTGGGGTGAGCACTGTGCCAAACGCTTTTTGGAGGTATTTGAGACCATGAAAATTCAATCCCAAACCCTCAGCATTGAGGTTTCTCACAGATAAATGAAGGGGATTAGTGGAACAATAAAACAATGTCTTACCTCAGATACTACCGTATCCCATTAATTGGGATTATAGTGGAGAAATGTGTTAAAAAATAGTCGTTTTTTTTGTGACGGGCTCTTACAGTAAGTCCTGTCAAAGTAACAATGTTCCATCAAATAGGAAATTATGATCAAGTAAATACAGAAAACCATACAAAAAGAGGAGGAGGGGGGGAGCCTGGACACATGAATAATAGCTCTAGTAAGGAGCTGACAATTGCAGGCACTGTAATAATCCACCTTGGGTTGGATATGCCAGGCAATGTGTCAATTGATTCCCATCTGATGATGGACTGTGTGCTGAAATAAATTGACCTTGCCAGACGATGAGCGAAATTGATGGAGCTTTTCATCTCCGGAGGGCCGTTCCACACTCAGCTGTAAAATGGATAGAGCACAGGACAGAGTGATTGAGTCGGGAGGAAATTTAAGGTGTGTGGTTTTCTTCAACTGGAGCTTGTCTGGTAAATAATAGTTACAGGAAAAATCTCTATGCCGTAACAAGTACAAGGGTTAAGTACCAGCTGTTGACTAGATTATTAGTACTAAAAGCACACAGCGCTAAAGTGAAGCTGGCCACTGACAGATGCTACCCGTAGGAGGAATATGTGGTTCAATTACCAGGAGGCTAAATTGAAAGCGATAGTGATTTAAGTCTTCCCAATACGCCAACCGCATTCTGGCAAACAGTCTTTTCAAGGAGCCCTTTAAAAAACCCTGTTGGAGTGTGTGAGACACAGGAGCTCTATTGATTTTCAATAACATCCCCTAATGACCTGGCCATGGTTTGATCCACGCTGTCATTATGGGCTGATATCATGTGACGGGATTGGTGGGCCTCACGGCACACAGCAGCGAGATGAGTAGTGGGAGCATTATCAGGATGAATTGGCTGTCTCTGGTCAGGCAGCGAGCACGCCGAGGTCTTGTCAATAACAGGACAGGGCACCTCAGGGCTCCCTCTGCGGCCCACTCCAGAGTGCCTTCCGGCCTCATTAGAAAATGAGATGAGTGGTGTGCGCGAGGAGAGGAGGCGTATGAGAAGAGAGGGGAGCCTCTTTTCCACCATCTGATAGCCTGCCTCCCAGGCATTGCTCCTCTTAATGAGTCCAGACCGCGGGTCAATATGCCGCTGGGCTGCCAGTCAATACCGGTTACCTGCAACACAAACACTCAAAACCTGCTTTCATACAAAATCAATGTTCTATTAGTCCCTCCCTGTATTGCCTTGGCCCAATCTCATCGATTCCTTGCGAAGAGCTGTGCAGCCCATGTATGACAGATTATGGTCAAATGATCTGACGGCTTGGGCTACTCGGCCAGCCAAGTGAGTTGCCTTTATGATTTCAAAGTAATAGCTTGGTATCAGATGAGTAAATAGTCTAAATGCTGAAAACTAAGGCACAAGCATTATTGGCAAACGTATCAACCTCACATACACATACCACTCAGTAGGTTTGGCTCACAGATGGCAGCCTGCACTGACACGGAGCACCACGTTGAAAGATGAGCAGGAAATGTTTGACATTAGGTCCAAACTTTATTCCGTACGTTTTAAACCATGAATGTTCATTTTCATTTTTTTGCACGCCTAAAACTCTACTTGTTTTGTATACAAGAGTCTAAGAAAAACAACTGCACAACACCACAAGGTTGACAGAGAGAGTCCTTTTGCCGTCCACTAAAAAGTGTCCTTCTTTTCTGTCTGGGGCTGGTCCAGTTTGTGACTTGGAAGTCTTTGAATAATTTCATCGTTATTTCACTTGTAAATATAGACATGTGTTAATCCAGGTTTCTCTCCGTATCACCAGTATCGTTTATTCCCTCCAGGTGATTTCTTCATTAGGGTGCTGTGTGCTGCTTTGCATAGATTGCAGATGATCCGTTGAGGCCTCCTTACAACACCCTCCCTTCATACTTTCCATCCGTTGGCCAGACTCGTCTATAACCATGATATTCAGCAGGCAAGTGATTCCCCATGTTTCATTTAATTTTCTTTTTCTAGAAATGGTTAAAAAGCCTAATAAATTTACATGGTAAACTTGCAGCGAAGGAATAGCAACAAGTTATTTACATCTGTTTTCTTTACAGAGACTGAACAAAGACCTCATAATATATATTTATCTGCATATCTCAAAGGCAAAACAAATGAACAGAACAAGTTGGTAATGTAGCATTGTACATTGTCATCATTGAGGATATCCTGGTACCATGAGGTTAAATTAGTGAAACCAAAATCCAGTCTTTACAGTGGGTCATATGGGATATGTCTCACGATCAACTGGGATAAATATTGTAAAAGGCGTGACTAATGCACAAAATACATAAAATTCATAGAAATGATATCTATACATGGAACAAGGATAGGAAATGTACAAACTCATTTAAGGACCTCTATTTTGCACAAAGCTGAAAAAAGGTATTGGATTAATATATTAATAATTATCAAATATTTAAGTCGGCAACGAACATACACGTTTGTGTTCTATTTACCGACGTTATTCAACCTCCAGTCCGCTAAAAATAAAGTCATGGCATGTGCTTAATTAGCCTTACACACCTTTAATTTGTACAATCATACCCTTTCCCTTAGGGAGATTTGCTCTTCTCTGGTGAAGAGCAGTGCATTTTGTTTACAACGAGATATCAGGTTAGGGGAGAGGGGCTTGTGAAGGCGCCCTGTAAGACATTTTGGACTTTTTCAAGAAGCTACCGAGCCTCTACCTCTTTGGGATTACGAGATGGGGAGTAGTCCCGTGGGTCCTGTGTGGTGGTGAGGGGGGTAGTCCTCCTAGGCGAGGCTGGCCTGGCACTGCCAGCTGGAACAAGGGGCGGGGGCGCGCTAAGTGCAGCAGTAGGGGGTGTTCTGTTCAGAGGGCCATTGTGTCCTGTGGAGGGGCTGAGTCTGGGGTATGGCATGCCACCTAGGTGGGGCATAAAGGGGGGCATGTGTGGTAAATGGCCCTCCATAGGGGACTGGTGCAGCTGATGCAGGCGTGCTCTGTCTAACTCCTCCCTCAAGTGGAGGCGCTCTCGCTCCTCTGCCTGCTGTCGCATCCTCTCATGCTCCCTGCGCACCTCCAACAGGTGCTCGTGGTGAGAGTAGTCGTGAGCCTCCCTTTCACGGTAGGCTCGCTCCTGTTCGTACATGGTGGGGAAGCGATGTCCTTGCTCGGCCCTGAGCTGGAAGT